>JAPEVF010000316.1:0-51216 GCA_029747585.1 Pleurotus djamor | reverse complement strand
TCTCTCACCTTCACCCCTCGCAAACAGTTGTACTCGGACTACGGCCAGTCATCGATGTCACAACCAACACAGGTCGCAGACACAACGACCACCGACCCTCGTCTCCAGTCCCTTCATGACATCTCACAAGTCCTTAAGCATGTTGCCGAGGCGAATCATTACATGCTTACAACGGAGGTCGACGCAGAAAACCACAATTCCACGTCCACCATCCGACACAACCGACCCAACTGGTCGCGTACGAACCGTTGGACGCCTGTGACTCAAGTCGATTCTACTTATGTCCGGACGGGAGGCCTTTCGCTGAAAGAGGTCGTTCCTGAAGAGAATGCCACGCCCTCGCTCACTGCTCTGTATTCGGAGCTGTCTGACCTATCGGTCAAGGTCCCTTACAGTGTAAGCCTTGAGTTTTCCAATTCACATGTACATGAGCTCAGTCTTTGCGCGCAGAAACAAAACGCCCCTTTTTGGATCATCCCAGTTTTACGGGGGCTCGACGGTTTACTCCCTCAAGATAAGACTTTATTTATCTCGCCCGACGTCGTGGGAGGCCCACGGGGATGCTTCAATGATTGGAGATTGGTTGTTGCGCCCAAAAGAAACATGGGGGTTATGGAAGATGGTATGTTGTTCTACGTATGATCGACGCTGAGACATTGGGCGTTGAATTTTTTNGTTACAGCCAGCATCTACGATGATCCCCTTGGGGTCAGAAGTAAAGAGGCTACCAGCTTCTATGTCATGGACGCATCCCAACTTCTCATTCGTGACGAAGTCGCTCTATGCGACTCCAAAATTATCCAACCGGCTGTATCGAACATGCATCACCTCGCTGTCAAGTATATGTACGTATCCATATCCATATGCTTTCCCTCAGGCTGACATTGATCAGGAAACCTCATATCCGTGGCGCTGTTACCGATGGATTACAGTATTTGTTCATCAAGCTCGACCTCAATGATGATGGCACATGTGCCTATTCGGTATCTGTGTCTTATCAAATTCAATACACCGAGGGCTTTGCATTAGATAAACCGACCATCGACCTGCTGTCATCTGCATTGGCGCACTGGGTATGTGCCCCCCTTGTTTCAAGTTCTTCACTCATGCCATATTGTTATGCTCTCTTAGGCCGTTCATTCACACGAGCCAGTGGTCGATACGAAGTGGTTTCATTATGAAGATTGGTCGAACCTTGGATGAAGTGTGTGTAGTCGGTGTGGCTTAGAGTACATCCTACTTAGTTCCTATGTTAGTTGAATGTTGTACTACCACCTCCTCGTATACTTATTCCTACCCAGGCCTGATGACAGAGAGGCGTTGTCGACTGGATAGGCGACATTAAATCTTGAATAGGGGGCTTGACCCCTAAGCTTGGGTATCAGAGCACCCTGCGTTATCCTGCGTGTCTGGATTCACCATGTCGTCTGGTAGCAACGACAGAGGAGTACCTGAGTACCACCCTGGGCTTCTGCGTGCGACGTCAACCCCGAGGGACGTCGCAGACACCGATACTACAGACCCTCGTCTCCTCCAGACCCTCCAAGACATCTCGCAAGTCCTCAAGCATCTTAGCAAGTCATCAGAAGCGCACCATTCGACATCTGCACCCCAGCCTACTCCCTTTTATACGTTTGCGACCCAATCCGACCCCACATATGCTTCAACCGGATCCCTCACACTGAAAGGGGCTGTTTTTGACGACGGCACCGTAGCGTCCGAGTCGCTCACCTCTTTGTACACGCAGCTTTCGGAGCTATGGCTCAAGGCCCCTTGTAGTGTGAGTCTTGACTTCTTCTTGGTCTTGTACACACGCTCAATCTTTCTGCACAGAAAAAAACCGCACCGTTCTGGATCCACCCGGTTTTCCAAAGGGTTGATGCCCTACTCCCCGAAGATAAACTTTTGTTTGTCTCGCCCAACGAGGTGGGAGGCCCGCGAGGACGCTTCAATGATTGGAAGCTGGTCGTCGCGCCCAAAGAACATATGCGGATTTTCGACCATGGTATGCTGCCCTATTTCTGGTTATATCTGAGTTATTCGAGTAGTCATCCTTGTTTTGCAGCCAGCATCTTCAATGAACCCGACGGTATCGAAAGCATACAGGCCACCAACTTTTATGTCATGGATGCTTCCCAGTCCATCATTGATGACACCGATGATAAAGTTACTCTCAGCCATGCCAAGATCATCCTCCCAGCTTTAAGGAATATGCACCATCTGGCCCTCACTTGCGTGTACGTCGTGGTTGCTTTCATACCCTGTTTGATGTTGACCGTAACCTTGCGCAGCAAATCGCACATCCGTGGTGTTGTCACCGATGGATTGCAGTATGTTTTCCTCAAGCTAGACATCAATGCCGATGGTACCTGCAGCCGTTCTGAATCTGTGCCCTATCAAATTCAATGCAATGAGGAGTTCGTACTAGACAAGCCGACCGTCGACGTGATCTCATCCGCGATGGCCCATTGGGTGTGTGTACCCCTTGTAACCCCTTTGTTCATACTACTGATGTGGTTGTGCTCTCTTATGTAGGTGATGAATTCGCATGAGCCGGTTGTTGATGGGGATTGGTTCACTTATAAGGATTGGCCGCATGTTCGCACGTAAGTACGTAGAGATCATAGTCAGTTGTGCATTAATTGTGCACCTGGGAATACAAAGAAGAAATACAGGACGAGCGTGAAGGAATCGAGTAACGCGTCGTTTGTGGTGCGAGATCATGATATCGCTCAGAGTCGAAAGATTACGTGGGTACCGCTCAGGACCCAGAAGGGGGAGGACGTGGACCTGGCCTTGCGTTTCCCATGGCTTGGTATACTGTCCGACCATAGTCCATGGGTATGGACACCCTTTGTGATGGGTTTTCTGGGTCGTCCTCGCTATATAGGTACCACAGATACCACAGTTTAGGCGGGTCTGTAGAGGTTGTAAATTTAGAGGTGGTTTGCGTACATTGACTCGTCATGACGGGTGTCCCTCCTGAACCTACGGTGTATACATAGGCACGAAGCTAGCCATTGGAGGAGTCGAGAGAGGGACATGGTCAGCGAAAATCTGGGGAAAGCGGTGAGCATGGGATGGTTTTTGGATACTGATGGTGTACTGACCTGGGATCAAGGATAAGATGGACGAATAGGTCTTGAACATCGCAACGCTTCGATGCTATTACCTGCACATGTCAATGCGTTCAGCGCGTGGTAAGTAGTCACCGAGGCCTTGAGGCTTTGCGGATTGCTCAGGACGGGCCAGGATTCTCAGAGAAAAAGGTACGGGAGGTCAGGTCCGCGGGACCAACTCCGAATCGACTTAGATGGGCCGAAGCAATAATGGGATCGCATTGCGTGCAAAATTACTGGTTAGGAATCAAGAATTAAGAAATACATATATATATAATGTTCAATAATACACCGTTAAATTTTAAATAATATTAGGTTATATACTCTTTCTTAAAATTACTTCCCCAAGAGTGAACGTGAACGGGCCGTATCGTCGTCGACTTTCAAGGGAACAGGAGGGGCGGCTAGTGCTTAGATAGGGAGGTTTATGTCAAGGCTCGGGGTGATGGTCAAATTTCAATGCGACGGTGCTTAGCGTTTAGCGTTTAGGAACTGACTGAGAACTTGCAGAAGCAGAAGGACGCGGGCCTGGTCTTGTGTTTCCCATGGCTTGGTGTACTATTCGACCGGTGTCGACGGGTAAATCATGATGTAGTAGGTCGGGAGAGTCGGCTGGCGAAGGTGGGTGGTTGTGGGGTTGTGTGGATGTTGATGGTAATCTGCGAGACATGTGTGAGACGGGTGTGGTATAGGGTATGATGAGTGAGCTTCTGGATACGTACGAGGGGGACGATGTGGGGGGTGGTGTGAGATATGAATGGTACTTTGGGTGAGATGGATGAATGAAGGGGGTGGTATGAGATGGAGTGAGAGATAGAGATGAGCGTGAGCGTTGTGCTAGCCTTTTATGTGTGTATGTAGAGTATGGCCTATTTATAAGGCAATGTGCGTTCAGTGTGATTTTGATTGATCACTGAGACTCTTGACGGCGCGCTTGAGGGCTGCGCTGCGCTAAACAGCTATATGATTGATTGAGGTGTGCATTGAGATTTATTGGAATCTGGTTTCCCTCGCCTTTATCGAGTGCGATGGTCATGGTAGGCTGCAATAGAGGAAGGAGAGGTCATCATCTAGATGTCGAAGAGTTCGACGGTGACTATGAGCGAACAGTGGAGCCCGAAGAGAAAAGAAGACTTACATTACAGCCTTATAGATCTCGGGCCGTGGGCTATCTTAATCAGACATCGTCATCGCAAACGTGTACAAGCGCTATGATGGGAGAGGACGGAGTGGTTTTCTGCGGTTGGATCAAGACCAGCCCGGCGGGAAGGCTAAGGATCAGCGACGTGTAACTTCGAGCGATGTCGATGAGCGTCGATGAGCTAGGTCGATGTGTTGTTACTTAAGTATATGCGGTGTTGCATAGGTTCTGGGTTACACGAATGCAATCATGCAATCATGTAAGAGGATGACAGGCAACGAGAAAGATCTAGAGGCGAGCGGAGACAGCTGGGAGGACGAGACTAGTGAGCGGCACGACCAAGGGGGGNAATTCTCTTCCTAGTGCGGCAGCTTTGCTCTTTGTTGGCGGGGAGAAGCGATGAGTGCTGAGGATGAGAATCTAGATATCTAGGTCTTGAACCTCAGAGGTATGTGAGTAGGAGGGTACAATGACGAATGCTAGCGAGGTGTGAGTACACTGCGAGACAATGGACATGCATGCAAGTGCAGGAAGTTTATTTATCTGACTGACACAGGAGCGTTACTATCGCGTCAAGACATGATGGGCGTACATCAAACGGGGCGCTTAGGACCCGACTCAGAAGGACGCGGCCTCGCATTTCCCATGGATTGGTATACCGTCCGACCCTCGTCCTCAGGCAGATACACGTTTCTAGAGTCCCCGACCAAAGGTCGATGTTCGCCGTCGAGCCATGGCCTTTTTCATATGTGAGTGAGCCATGCCGTATGGTATGATCGTCTATACAATATACGTACCCCGCGGGGGGCGGTGTGGGGGNTCTGTGACGGTCTCCTCCGGAAGATGCCACACAGGCACGAGGCCAGCCATTTGAAAAGTCGATAAAAGCACATTTGAGAAGGAAACCTAGCTAGAAATGAGTATATATAAGAAGGGTTTCGTATAGTTGTGCGGAATGCGTTACTTTGGGTTCAAGGACAGCGATGAGATGAACGAGGCAGGGGTCAGGTTTCAACGCTTTTATGGGGAGTATGATCTATTATTGGCGTAACGCACGGTCAGAGCGTGGTGATCGATTGGTCGATGAGAAGTTGAGGGTTCACGACACTGCACAAAATAGGCATATGAACGATTGGGGTTTGCGTTGGCGGTTATCAGAATCTGGGCATTGATGTGAGGGAGTGGAAGGGGGGGCACGTGAGGTAAAAGAGAAGAACCTTCTGGAATCTGACTGGAGGACGTAGGAGGACATTCCGTTGATATCGCGGGCACGCAGAAGTATTGCGGGTGTAGACCACCTGGGACTTGAGAAAGGGAAGTGATAAGATGAGGGCGAGGGGATTGCGGATGGGTGACAAGTTGACGAGGTCATCCTGATCCTTGGACGGAGGGCGAAGACAGCCGTCACCTAGAGTCCCAGAGGAGAGCTATAGGAAGGGAAATGAACGGGGTAGAGCAAGGACGAGCATACTATTACATGTACTGACCGCAAGCACGAACCCCCAGCCACAAGATCCGAATCGTGCGGTGAAAGCGGAGGTGGTCAGACAAGAATGGATTGAGTGAAAGTCGGCGAAGGTAGGGTTGACGTTGAGATATTGAAGTTGAAAAAGCTCGAACACGCAAGCTTCAGAAGTAACGAGGCGTTGCTGTCGTGTCTACGCGGCATTGTGCATGATGGTACACGACGTTGAGAAGCTCATGTACATCCTTAGTAAAGATGGTAACTTGGACATGATGGGTGTAGCACGCAATTCATAACGGTACATCTGTGTCAGTCGAGGAACTGCACATAAGAGCCGCAGATTTGAACCGCGACGAAGTCCACCATGTTTCCCAATAAGAAATGCGATTCTCCGAGTCGTCCTGGGCCATTTCCATGGGGTCTGAATCAAAAAGACCATTTTCGGAGAGGGTGTAACGCAAGATCTCTACGGGTTCGTCGGGTGACCACTCGAGGGTTATGTCGATGACGCGCAATGCTGGGAAGCCGTGGAAAGCACCGTGAGCAACGATGCTCTTCTGCGGACGGTAGGCTTCTTTGCGGATGGATTTGGAAGTTCTCAAATTCTTGACAATGAACTTGAACCTTACAGACAGATATTGAAGAGAGGGACATGTCAATGGGCGGAAGATCTCCAAAGCACCTTTTAGCGAAGGATTGCCAGCGCTAACCTAGAAAAAAAGAACATGATGAGACAGACACATTTAACACTCAAATCTGTCTATTTACGTGCTTAACTTTGAGGTATTCGAGATTGGGAAAAGAATGGAGGCAAGGCAGTCCTGTAGATGTGGTAGCCAGTGTCGTGATGGAAGGGAATGAGAGACCTCGGAGTGAAGTGTGGCTGAATCCGTGCGGTATTTCGAGATGCTGGACTCTCCTTCCTGGGAGGATTGTAATCACTTGATTTACGTGAGCGTGCAGGAAGTTTAATTGCGTGAGTGCCTCTGGTGGACAGTTAACGGGATCGTTTCTATCGGGTATGAAAGGGGCCGAAAGATATTCGAGGTGCGGTATTCCTCCCAGAAATTGGTAGAACTCCGTCTCATTCTTGACCAAGCGCTGCCAAACTAGATGGGTTAAATGTGTGAGGGATGCTGGAGCGTTGTTGGAGGAGGAATCGGGGCCGGTGTAGGGTGCAAGGAAATATGGGTACAAGCTCGCGAGTTTTCGTAGGTTTCGAAATGGCGTATTACGTAGCTCAGCGATTGGTAGATCGGGAGTTATGAGGGTCTCGATATATGATGCGAGTCGCTGGTTACTGGTGACTGTGTTCAGAAAGAGCCGGGAACGGGAGATAAACTCGTTTTGGTGGAAACGGGGTCGGGGGCCTTCTTTGCTCACGTCAACATTTCTGTAAAGTAACGGCTCTGCGATCGCCTGGAATCTGCGACATGTGAGGAGGAGGTTCCAGTAAGCACTGGGTTCGTTTGTGAGCTGGAATATATCTAGCCAGAGTTCGTCTGGCAGACCTGGGGTCATCTTGTGGAACTAAGAGAGGTTTTGAAATTTGAGGAAGCGCCTCATAGTCGTCCCTGACGGTGTCAACCCTGACATAGAGCTATAGATGGGAGGGAGCCTACCTCAGCGAATATATAATCCGTGTACACCAACGATGATAACATGGCGCTGTAGAGTATTCCGGACTTTCATCAGTTTACATATATACATATTTTTACCTTCTCAAGCAGAACCTAGATGCGACCAAAGTAGTCTATGCAAAGCCACCTTCAACCCGGCCTTGGCCAATTCTGATTCCCATCTTCTTCCCTTCTAGCTCGGGTGATATCTGCATACTGACCAGGCCACGGCTCTTCACCTATTGAGACAAGGTCAGTTTAGGATCAAACCCAATATGAGCAAAGTAGTCACGTACTCCGATCAATAATGTTAACGTCGAGATCGTCATCATCATCGTCCTCTTCTTCGGCAGGGTCCCAGCGATCAGCTTTCGCAGCCTCGGGATTTTTGGCGCGATCTACTGAGAGGTCTTTCATCAGTCGGTTCATCGAGTCCTCCTTTGCTTCTCGTAGAGATTTTTCGCGAGCAGCACGAGCTCTTTCAAGGTCAGGGAGGTAGTCTCTGGTGCGAAAAGGTGAGAATGGGTTAGGAAAGCCAACAGGTATAACACAGACTTTTCGTATTCATCACGAGAAGCATCCACAGCCTCGAAAAACTCCTTCACGCCTAGCCCAGTCATGCTGGATACTCCGACACTCTGGAGGGGGATAAATGGCGGTCGCTTTGAAAGTTATGAGGTAAACCTACCTTGAGTTGTTTGTAAAACTCATCCAAGACCAAGCTCATGCTGTTCATCAAGCTATTCATGTACGTTGGTTCGCCCTCAGAGTCTCTCGCCCCATCGTGCGTCGCTAGGGCGGCCTGGAACTCTTCGAAGTCACGCATCCATTCAAGGGCGAAATCGTGGGGCTGGACATCTGTTTTATTGAAGACAAGGATGAATGGTAATTTCGTTTTATACAGGATACTATTGAGATTGTATTCAGAAACTGAAGAAGTGATAGATTGAAGCACAAACCTGCAAGCGTAGAGCATATTGGACATGAAGGTAGCCGGTGCGGTGGTGCGAGGGGTGTCGACGATGTAGGCGACGACGGTCGGGAAAGAGGACGCGACTGCATCAGTAATGATCGCTCCCGAAGCTGACCAGGTGAAGATTTCAATCTGTCCTGGCGTGTCCAAGATCACATAACTAACATTGGTTGATTAGGCAACTCCATCCATCTGAAATACTCGAAAAGTTAAGCAAGCACTTACTCGACTTCATCCGCTCGCTTTTCGACTAGTTCAAGAACTTGATCAAACTTTGTCGTGAACAAATTTAGGGCTGTCATGATGCCTCCATTGGGGCCGAGGTTGTACCTGCACCAAGAACATGAGTGAAGCGAGGATAAACGGTAGTTGCGGCAACACACACTGCTTCATGACTTCTTGATAATTTACGGTATCTCTGATATCAATGTTCGCTTCAAAAGGGACCTGAGTGACGGCTGGATCGAGATTGAGGATGTACGGAGGTTTCGGAGGGTCTTGAGAGTGTAAAAACGAATTTATACGTTGCACAAAGGTGGACTTGCCCGCCCCCGCCATCCCTATGGTGATGATGACGATGGGTTTCTTTGGTTTAGGATCGTCGGGCATAGTGATTATCGCTGTATTATTCGTATGGTCGTTGTCTCGACCGTGTCACCGTCGACGGAGATGGTGGTGAGGACGAAGAGAACTTTGTTTTGCTTCGAGCTGCGAGGCAAACATCGCGCGCCCGACGACCCAATTCGGTAGCAATGTTCAGATCATCACATCTTATCGCTTCCGTTACCACCACCACCATGAAGGACGGCCTTCCTTCCTCGAAAGATATCCACATGGATACCGCCAAGGGACTTACTCAAATGGGCGGGTTTCCCGATGTTCGAATGGCTACCGCAAAGGGCATGATGACCTATGGACCTGGAGATGTAACGATGGACACCGCGCGAGGTGGTACAACGATGAAGAATGGTGCTGCATTCCAACTGTGGGAGAGAGAACTGCTGGACAGTCCAGAAATAAGGCGAAAGGCCACCGTGGCTCAATTGTGTGCGTTTACCCCGAGATCAAGACTGCGCGAAGAACTGACCTGTGTTTAGATTTCCTCGATTATTATTTCCAGTCACTAGGCTATCTGGCTTCACGTAAAGAACGACGCGCTAAATTCGACAAAGATACATCTTCGCGTGGTCTCACCGCCTCAGAGTATGCGAAAGAGTTCAAATCTTACTGTGGCCGTGAGCGGGTCGTGCTACGACGACGACGCACTAAACTTCGGGTGGATCAGTTTCACATAATCGCTCAGGTTGGTCAGGGTGGATATGGGGAGGTCTTCCTAGCGAGAAAGCAAGAGACAGGCGAAGTTTGCGCGTTGAAGCGGATGAAGAAGAGGACTCTGTTCAAGATGGACGAGGTATGTGTGATCTCGGTTTTACCTTCCAGAGTTCGAGCCTAAATCAACTCCTTAGGTACGGCACGTTCTAGTTGAACGCGACATCTTGACCGCCACAAAAACACCTTGGCTGGTCAGGCTATTGTATGCGTTCCAAGACGTTGAACACGTCTACTTGGCCATGGAATATGTTCCCGGCGGGGACTTTAGGACCCTACTCAACAATTCTGGCGTGCTCAAGGAAGAACACGCGCGATATTACATATGCGAAATGTTTGCTGCGGTAAACGAGCTACATAAGCTGGGCTATATCCACCGTGACTTGAAGCCCGAGGTACGCGTTGGGTTGGATGCTATCGGCGTTGACTCAAGGCTTGATCGCAGAACTTCCTCGTCGATAGCACGGGTCATGTCAAGTTGACTGACTTTGGGTTGGCCACGGGTGCCCTCAACCCGAAACGCATCGAGTCGATGAAGATCAAGGTAATGGATGCCAGTTTTTGCTTTGACTTCATTGCTGACCGTTTTCGAAGCTTGACAAAGTCAAAGACAATCAAGTCGTCCATCGATCAACTATGGAGCGACGTTCAATATACCGGTCGATCAGAAACGAAGACCCTCGGTACGCCGACTCCATTGTTGGTTCTCCCGATTACATGGTCAGTTTCTCTTCCGATCAACGAAGTCCACCCGACGCATTCATTACCTTATTACAGGCCCCAGAAGNTTCTCCGAGGAAAGCCCTATACCTATTCCGTGGACTATTGGTCACTGGGGTGTATCTTATTCGAATTCCTCGCCGGCTTCCCTCCCTTCAGCGGATCTACCCCAGAGGAAACTTGGACGAACCTGAAAAATTGGTCCAAAGTGCTACAACGCCCAGTTTACGACCGACCGGAGGACTTAATATTCAACTTGACAGACGTTGCATGGAACGCTATAACCAAGTATGGCCGCTCTCCTTTTCCGGACGTTATTTCCACTGACACAGTGATATAGCCTCATATCCCACTCAACGATGCGCTACTCCACGATCGACGAAGTGATGTCGCATCCCTTTTTCTCTTCGGCCCCTTGGAAAGATCTACGTGCTGCCCGTGCGCCATTCGTCCCTGCGCTTGACTCAGAAATCGATACTGGATACTACGACGATTTTACTTCGCTTGAAGATATGGCGAAGTATGCCGAGGTCAAGGAAAAGCAGAAGAATGTGGAAGCTGTGAAGGAAAAGGACGGCGGCCCTGGAGGAAGGGGAGTCTGGGTCGGCTTTACCTTCGGCAAGAATGGCATGGGTGCAGGCGCGAAAGGCCTCGGAAGCGGGCCCGATGAAGGCGAAGGGGTCCTGGCGACCATATTTTGAAGATTTGATTGGATGGGACATGCGAAGGGGTTCTGGCGACCATGTTCTGAAGATTTCATTGGACAGGACATTTTACTTCGGCTTTCGCAGAATTTGTGTGGAACAGGATTCAATATACCTCCTTCGGGCTCCGTTGTTTTGGCGAGGCGCCTAAGAATCGGAGGCGTCTATCGACTTTTCTGGATGTCAAACATATCCACCATATGTCGGAGAAGCTTCAACATGATCAACCATATGGCCGGTTATCTTGGCTTCAGATGAAGGCCCGTCGGGAGCAGGTAATGTCCATGACGACTTATGTTGATTCCGCCATTTCAGAACCCTCTTCGCACTCACCTACTTGGGCGTTCAAGTACCCTGCCAGTACCTTGCTCATCCCGATTCGACCTTCAAGTCCATACCGTACCTGAAACTGCAAATATAAGCCCTAAATTATTTACTCATCCACTCGCGTGCCTCTTAAATCGCACACATCATGGGCTCTTTTGTCTTGGCTTCAATCCAAATGGCTTCTCTTTCACCCCATTCGTCTTCAACCGTCAAAACGCCTCAAAAACAAACTCATCTCCGGCCAGGCATGACTGATAAGACATCCTAGAAGCTCGAAGTGCTTGGAATTCGAGTAATTCTGTACGTCCTGACATCTTCAACTCGCGGTGCGTTGCAGATATCTCCGTCATGTAGGCACTGCAATGTTGAAGATACACATGTTCTCTGCACTTCCATGATGAAACTCCTCCAAACGAAGACAGAAGTGTAACTGCCAAGAACTGGAAGGCCGTTTAGCTAGCAACACGAAAGGCAGCATCGTTGAAGTCACCGCATGTCTTTGACTGAGAGACATCCGTTATCTTGCTTTCCGCCATGCGGGGGATGGCTTTGGTCGGTGTTATGCTTTGTTCTAACGGTGAATGCTAACCAAATTCACCGTTCGTTAGATGTATAAAAGCAGATACAGCTAGTAGGACAATTCCTCACTACTCTCAGGTCTTCCAACCGGTCAGGTGTAGCTCCTTCGCATTCTCTTCGAAAGCCATGTTTCGCTCTATTGCCATTGCTGCCCTCTTTGGCGCATCCTACGTCCTTGCGACGCCTCTCAATGTTACCTCAAGGTGAGCTTTCTGACCTTGTATGACTCGCAGCCTCGCTCACGAACTTGGCTTTGTATAGGGCTTGCGGTACATTCATCAGCGACTCTGCCCTCGTCGCTGCCGAAGCCGACTTCGCTGCTAAGAAGGTCGCCGCTAAGGATACTTTCGGCATCCAGGCCGCGACTATCCCAATCTACTTCCACGTCGTGAGCTCTGGCTCTTCCGTCAGCCAAGGAAACATCCCGTTCGTAGCCTTTTTATGAAACTTTGTGTTTCGATGGTATCCTGATGATTTTACACTTCAGGGACTCGCAGATTACCGCCCAGATGAACGTCATGAACGAGGCCTTTGCATCGGCTGGTATCACCTGGACGCTCGCTGGTGTTGACCGCACTGTCAACGCCAACTGGTTCAACTCTGCTGGTCCTAGCAGCACCTACCAGACTCAGATGAAGACTGCCCTCCGCCGTGGTGGAGCCAATGCTCTTAACGTCTACACCGTCGGGTACGCGTTCCATAAGACTATTTGGAAGTACCAATACTGAGTTGTTTTGGAATGGCATGTAGATTCCGATCTGGTTCGGGCGCTGGTCTTTTGGGATACGCTACCTTCCCTTCTAGCTACTCCCGCAGCCCAACCGACGACGGTGTTGTCATGCTCTTCTCATCTGTCCCAGGTGGAACCACGACCAACTACAACCTCGGCCAGGTAAGCATCCTATCTCATTTGGCGATAATCGTTTCATGAACTGATCTCCTTCTCTGTACTAGACCCTCACCCACGAAGCCGGTCACTGGGTCGGTCTCTACCACACTTTCCAAGGCGGATGTGCCAGCCCTGGTGACTCTGTCGATGATACGCCCCCTGAGGCCTCCCCCGCCTCTGGCTGCCCCGTCGGTCGCGATACCTGCTCTGGTGGAGGTGTCGACCCCATCCGTATGTACCTTCCTTGCCTTTTTTACGACACTGCTAAATCTAATGAATCCTCTCAGACAACTTTATGGATTACTCGTACGATTCGTGCATGTACGAGTTCACTCCTGGACAAGTCGCTCGTATGAGGTCGCAATTGGCTACCTACCGTGGTATTTCTCTCTAAGCAAAAAGGTCTGGTGAACACGAAGTAGAAGGGCAAGCTCGAATAAAACTGTGTTCGTATCCCTTAGTATAACGAATACAAGTTCATTCTCATACTCCAAAACTCAAGAATCACCCAATATGAGGTAAAAACACGATACGTGACTTGTGCATCTACCTACTTGGATATATACAAAAGAGAGAGGTGCATGCGTTATAATTCCTAACTCAATCAAGGGCATCAAGGGAATCCTCCGCATCCCTCGCCTCCAACTCATCCTCAACATCGCGCTCCTCAAAGTCCTCAACATCTCTCGCAAACATCTCCTCCTCGAAATCGCGCTCTTCAAGGTCATCGACATCCCTCTCCTCGAGATCATCGACATCGCGCGCCTCAAGGTCTTCATCGAACTCGCGTGCTTCGAGTTCATCGTCGTCGCGCGCGTGAAGGTCTTCGTCGAACTCGCGTTCCTCAAGCTCGTCGACATCGCGCGCNTCGAGACCCTCCTCATCCCCAAGCTCCCGTGCCTCCATCTCCGCTTCGTGGTCAAGATTGCGCTGCCACATCTCCTGGTCCTCCAAATCCCGTGCACTCAACTCCACATCCACATCGGCCGAGGACAAGTCCCGCACGTACCCATCCCAGAGAACCTCCCGTGTCGCGAGATCGAAGTCACCCCCCTCCTCGCGTTTCCCCTTGCCTTTCTTGGGTTGGACGGCGGGTTTCTTCGGTGCGGGAGCCTTCTTTGGCTGAGGCTTCTGAGCGGGTTTCTTAGGCTGCTGAGCGGGTTTCTTGGGAGCAGCCTTTTTCGGTTGGGCGGGTTTCTTCTTAGGCTGCTGGGCGGGTTTCTTCTTTGGCTGAGCGGGTTTCTTCTTCGGCTGAGCGGGCTTCTTCTTGGGTTGGGAGTCGTTCTTCTTCGGCTGGGCGGGTTTCTTGGGTTGTAGGCTTTTTGGGCTGGGGTTTCTTCGGTGTGTTGGGTTTGTTCTGTTGGTTTGGGTTTTGGCCTTGACCTTGGTTAGGATTTCCCCAGGAGTTCCACTNGGGGGAACCAAGGCCACGATCCCCATCCACCCTGCTGCTGCTGCACATCGGTGTTCTTGCCTCCCCCGTTCCCACCATTTCCACCATTTCCACCGCTATTACCGTTGTCGTAACCGTACGAAGGACCCCAAGCGGGGGCAGGAGCAGGAGCACCCCACCCGTAGTAGTTATTGTAGACTTGGGAGGTGGAGTCGATGTCGTAGTCGTAGTCGTGTGTGGTTTGGGTTTGACGTTGTTCGAGGGTGTGGGTGTGGTCGCNTTCGAAGGGTTCGGGGGCACGGGACGTCGATTGTGACGAGCTCGGAGGGGTCANTCAGGGCTGGAGAGGGAAGAGGAAGGGTGATTAGATTGATGATCATACAAAGGAGGGAGGGAGGGAGGGAGAGGGATGACGTACATTGGTTTGGCGACGACAGAGCTCGCAGCGTTCAGAGCCACAAAAGCGATAGCGACAGTAGAAGCGGCGGTCGATTTAGAGATCATGATGAAGCGAAAGCAGAATTAACTGTTCCGGTCGTTAAAAAGAGAGTTGTTGAATCGAAAGAGGTTGGAAAGGGTAGTTGATGAAAAGGAAGGAAGTAAGCGACCAGCACTTGCTACCTGAGGAGAGAAGGGGAAAACTTGGAGTTTGTGAGCTCAGCTGAAGAAACTACTCTCCAAAACGACGTCGTATTTATACGCTTTGGCTTCTCATATCCTATGGGTGCGCCGCATGGCGGGTTTCCCCAACGCACCAATGGGCTATGCAGGGAAGGACTTGGCGGTGTTAGATTAGAGATGGGGGATCAGATGATTCTTTGTCAAGGGTGGAGTGCTGCGTGAAAGGGAGCTCATTGCTATGGAGCAATGACTTGAAACGCGAGTCGTGGCGAGTGAAACGGGGCGCGGCATGGCGCATGAATGTTTATAATCAGAGCGAGGCAGTTGGTTGGTTCATCAACGTTCGACTTCAAACGCTCAAACGCCCAAACGTACGGTGAGACGTGTCCGGTTTACGGGATTCAAGTTCTAGTAGAAGAGAGGGAGATGATGAGTAATGGGAATATTTTCGAGCATCGGCGTAACAATGTGCGTCAAAGGGAAAGACGACATACGAGATCACATGCAAAACGAGAACCTAGGCTTGCGTTGCGTCATTGAGGCTGGAGATGTATCGGACAGATATCGGCAAGTGCAGGGGAGGCAGTGTAGAACATCGAAATAACCATCTAGTCGTATTGAATAATTGGGACATGTTTCATACGAAGAAATCAAATATACGAATACGAGGGGAACGTGGACGTAAGGAAAAGGGTCAAGAGATAGACAAGGAGACGCTCAAGTAGAATCTCTGAGACACAGAAANCAATTGGAAAGCAAGAGGGAGGGAGAGTCCAAGTGCATTTAATCGGAGGTGGCGGCACCTGCGCGTTCACGGAGGTGATCGGCGGTGGAGTCGGTAGGCGGGGCAACGATCTGTGAAGCGCTGAGGTTGGAAACGACAGGCTTCAAGACGGTGTGGTAAATTGTTTGAGCGCCCTATAAAAGGAAGGTTTTGAGCATGTTTCAATGAAGTGCGAGTGCGCAGCCAAATACGAAAGGAGCACTTACGCGGAAGGCAGGGAGTTGGAGCCAGATGATGAAAACGGACTTGAAGGAGAAATACCAGGGGAAGTAGTACAACACTGCGCGTAGGGCGAAACTCTCCATAAAGTTGAAGAAACCAAAGACGACCCAATAGGTGAGCCACTGGACGTCATCTTGGGTGGATGGGGACTCGATGGCCTTGAAGGAGAGGTAGGCGGGGAGACCCCATCCAATCAAGTTTGAGACGGGAGCGGCGAGGGGGTTGACGAGGTGGAGGAGGGCGAGGAGGACAAGACCACCAAGGACGGCGTATGTTTTTGGGACTTGGGTACGGCGTTCAAGGTTAATGAGAACCGGGTACTTTGTCAGCTATACAAAGCATGAGATAAGTGGGATCTCGTGACAGACGGAAGACAAGAAGGGCGTGGCGACTGACCTCTTTGTCGAGCTGGTTGACATAGTAGTTTGCCCTGTTTTGGGCCTCGAGGACGACGGGGTGTTGTTGAACACGCTGCGCAGCGGACATCTATATGCATATCATCGTTGCTTAGCAGCCACTCTCTTGCTCTTGCAAAAAGGAGACAGCGACTCACGGTGACGGACGTTTGCGAGGATTCTAGGCTAGTACAGACGCAGTGATTGTGGACGTCGAGGTCGTCGCAGTCGTTGGCGAGAGGAGAGTTGTCGTTGAGGACGTTGATGTGGGTTGGGAAGAGAAGGAAAGAGGCGTCGCTTGTTCCAGGGCTCTTGATATGCCTTTGATTACTCGTGTTTGGCCAGGACGTGCACGCGCATAGAGGTGGTTAGCGCCACATTGCCCACGTCACCTTGCATCATGGCCTCCCACCAAGCAATCCAGGTAAAGTCCCTTCGTCATTGTCTCCAACAGCGTCCACTCACTCCCCATTGCTGCTAGTCATTACACGCGTCATTGCCGCCGTTCTCCCCGCCCATCCCAGTCAGTCTCCTCCCAACCCTGGCGCTCGTCCTGCTGGGCTCGACGTTTGGCCTTGCATTCTACTTTACAACGTCAGTCCAATTGCATGACTCTTTCACATAACTTTGGGTCCTCATGTCCTCACACAGCCTACCAAAAGACACGTTGCCCATACGCGAACTGAGTGTCGCTTCCACTGCCAGCATCCTGGGTGGCTTTGGCGTGGTAGCCCTCTTCTGTACCGCTGGCGTCAATCTCTAGACTGTATTATCGTCGTGAGGCTGCCGCATGATATATCCTTCTGCCTTCTTAAACCTCCAATATACCTCGACAGATGTGCCGTTATGAATTGCGTGCTACACCCATCATGTTCAAGTGATCATCTTTAGCTTTACCAAGGATCGACATGAACTTCTCAACATCGTGTTCCAATGTGCCCAATCGCGCGCAGACACGACAGCATCTGAACCTTGCATGTTCGAGCTTTCCATCTTCAATATCACAACGTCAACCCCACCTTCACCGACTTTCATTCACTTCATTTTCGTCTGACCACCCCAGCTTTCTTTCCCCATTCCGCACGATTCGGAATGCGTTAACTTTCTCTAACAGCGTTGAGGTCAGTACATGTATGCTCGCCCTCGCTCTACCCCGTTCATTGCCCCTCCTCTAGCTTTCCTCTGCGACCCATCAGCTTCAGCTTCGGCCCCCATGCACATGGAGCGTCCGCATTACCCTCCACGCCCCCACTTATATGACGGCTGTCTTCGCCCTCCGTCCATGAATTAGGATAACCTCGTCACCTTGTCCGTCACCCACAGTTCCCTCGCCCTCATCCCATCCCCCTTTCAATTCTGCCGTCGTCCGTATCCACAATATCCCTGCCTGCCCATGATATCAACGGAATGCCCTTCTACGTCCTCCAGTCACATTCCAGAAGGCTAATTCGCTTTTACCTCACACGCCGCCGTTCCAGCTTCCACTCAACTCCCTCATTCACATCAATGCCCAGATTCTGATAATCGCTAATGCAAACCCCAATCGATCATATCCCTGTTTTGTGAACCCCATTGCCTCAACTTCTCAGTGACCAATCGATCACCACGCACTGAACGTGCATTGCGCCAAAAATAAATCACACATACTCTCCATAAAAACGCTGAACATGAGCCGTACCTCGTTCATCTGTTCTCGGACCCACCCAAGGTAGTATATTCCACACAACTATGCGAAAACAATCTAATGCTCATTGCTTCTAAGTTCTCATTTCCAGGTTTCTTTCTCAAATGTGCTTTTACCAACTTTTCAAATGGTTGGCTTCGCGCCTGTTTGGCATCTTCCAGAGGAGATCATCACCGTCACCATCACCGCCCCCCACGCCGTACGTATATGGACGCTCTGTCATACCATACGCCATGGCTTGCTCACATACAATTGGGCAGAGCAAGGCTCGCGTCACATAGGACTTACCGGGGTGGTGCTCGTTCAGACGTGTATCTGCCTGAGGACGAGGGCCGGATGGTATACCAATCCATGGGAAACGCAAGGCCGCGTCCACGTCCCTCCGAGTCAGGTCCTAAGCGCCCCGTCTGATGTATGTACCCCCATCGTCACGCGTGTCTAGACGCGATTGTAACCGTTACGCTCCTGTGTCCATCCAAGGCACTCAGGAGTCATAATTCAACTCCCTGCACTTGCATGCGTGTCCATTGTCTCTTAGTGTACTCACACCTCAGGCCTCACTAGCATTCGTCATTGTACCCTCCTCCTCACATGCCGCTGAGGCTCAAAGTTCTGATCCTCAGCACTGTGCACTAATCGCTTCTCCCCGCCAACAAAGAGCAAAGAGGCTGCCGCCGGAAAAACTTCACCCCTTGGTCGTGTGGTTGTGCCGCTCACTAGTCTCCTCCCTTCTCCCAGCTGTCTCCGCTCGCCTCTTCCTCGTTGCCTGTCATCCTCCTACATGATTGTAAGCATTCGTTTGATCCAGAACCTATGCAACACCGCATATACTTAAGTAATAACGCATCGACCCAGCTCATCGACGCTCATCGACATCGCTCGAGTTACATGTCACTTCGGGTTTGCTCACCGGTACCAACCCTCCCGAAAACCTGGTCCTGATCCAACCGCGGACAACCAATCCGTCCAATCCCAGCCCCTCTTCTCTTCTTATCTCTTCCAAGTAGTCCTTCCTCAAGCAATTCTCAATGCTAACACGGTTTCTTACACCTTCAACCACCCAGTCCCCTCCAACTCATCATAACATATTCATCCACCTACTCAACACCCGCCCTTGTCGTCCGCCGAACCCAACGAACCATGTGCCAGTGTAGAGTATCGGCTGCCGTTCTGATACTCCCTCATAGCCCTCCTCTCCCACTATAGCCCTTGTACACGTTTGCGATGACGATGTCTGATGAAGATGGCCCACCGCCCGAGATCTGTAAGGGGCTGTACCGTAAGTCTTCTCTTCTCCTTGGGCCCGCTCCCCTCTGCTCACTCATAGTCACGGTCGAACCTTTCGACATATAGACGATGTCCTCTCCTCTCTCTACTGCAGCCTGCCATGACCATCACGCTCGATAAAGGCGAGGGAAACCAGATTCCGAATGCACACCTCAATCAATCATATAGCTGTTTAGCGCAGCGCAGCCCTCAAGCGCGCCGTCAAGAGTCTCAGTGATCAATCAAAATCACACTGAACGCACATTGCCTTAAAAATAGGCCATACTCTACATACATACATAAAAGCTAGCACAACGCTCACGCTCATCTCTCACTCCACCTCATACCACCCCCTTCATTCATCCATCTCACCCGAAACACCATTCATATCTCACACCACCCCCCACATCGTCCCCCTCGTACGTATCCAGAAGCTCATTCATCATACCCTATACCACACCCGTCTCACACATGTCTCGCAGATTACCATTAACATTTCCGCAATTCCACCATCCACCTTCGCCAGCCGACTCTCCCGACCTACTACATCATAATCTACCCGTGGACACCGGTCGAACAGTACACCAAGCCATGGGAAACGCAAGACCAGGCCCGCGTCCTTCTGCTTCTGCAAGTTCTCAGTCAGTTCCTAAACGTTAAACGCTAAGCACCGTCGCATTGAAATTTGACCATCACCCCGAGCCTTGACATAAACCTCCCTATCTAAGCACTAGCCGCCCCTCCTGTTCCCTTGAAAGTCGACGACGATACGGCCCGTTCACTGCTGAAGAGGTAATTTTAAGAGAGAGTATATATAATATATAATCTGATATTAACGGTGTATTAACTATTAAACATGCATATTTCCAAGGTCTTGATTCCTAACCAGTAATTTGGCACGAATTGCGATCCCATTATTGCTTTGGCCCATCTAAGCCGATTCGGAGTTGGTCCCGCGGACCTGACCTCCCGTACCTTTTTCTCTGAGAATCCTGGCCCGTCCTGAGCAATCCGCAAAGCCTCAAGGCCTCGGTGACTACCACGCGCTGAACGCATTGACATGTGCAGGTAATAACATCGAAGCGTTGCGATGTTCAAGACCTATTCGTCCATCTTCAAGTTATCCTTGATCCCAGGTCAGTACACCATCAGTATACAAAAACCATCCCATGCTCACCGCTTTCCCCAGATTTTCGCTGACCATGTCCCTCTCTCGACTCCTCCAATGGCTAGCTTCGTGCCTATGTATACACCGTAGGTTCAGGAGGGACACCCGTCATGACGAGTCAATGTACGCAAACCACCTCTAAATTTACAACCTCTACAGACCCGCCTAAACTATGGTATCTGTGGTACCTATATAGTGAGGACGACCCAGAAAACCCATCACAAAGGGTGTCCATGCCCACGGACTATGGTCGAACAGTATACCAAACCATGGGAAACGCAAGGCCGGGTTCGCGTCCTCCCCCTTCTGGGTCCTGAGCGGTATATCATCTTTCGACGTACTCTAAGCAATATGCAATATCTCGCACCACAAACGACGCGTTACTCGACTCCTTAACGCCTTAACGCTCGTCTCGTATTTCTTCTGTGTATTATTCCCGGCAGATTACGCAAGTGCACGATCAATGCACAACTGACTATGATCTCTACGTACTTACGTGCGAACATGCGGCCAATCCTTATAAGTGAACCAATTCCCATCAACATCCGGCTCATGCGAATTCATCACCTACATAAGAGAGCACGACCACATCAGTATGAATAAAGGGGTTACAAGGGGTACACGCACCCAATGGGCCAGCGCGGATGAGATCACGTCGACGGTCGGCTTGTCCAATACGAACTCTTCATTGCATTGAATTTGGTGCGCCACAGATTCAGAACGGCTGCAGGTACCATCGGCATTGATGTCCAGCTTGAGGAAAACGTATTGCAATCCATCAGTGACGACACCACGGATGTGCGATTTACTGAACAAGATTAGCTTCAAATGGGGTATGAAGGCAGTCACGACGTACACGCAAGTGATGGCCAGATGATGCATATTCCTTAGAGCTGGGAGGATGATCTTGGCATGGCTGAGAGTAACTTTATCATCGGTGTCATCAACGATGGACTGGGAAGCGTCCATGACATAAAAGTTGGTGGCCTGTATGCTTTCAATACCGTCGGGTTCATTGAAGATGCTGGCTACAAAAAAGAGATGAGTACCCGAATGTCTCAAATATAAGTAATCAGAGACAGGGCAGCGTACCATGGTCGAAAATCCGCATATGTTCTTTGGGCGCGACGACCAGCTTCCAATCATTGAAGCATCCTCGCGGGCCTCCCACCTCGTTAGGCGAGACAAACAAAAGTTTATCTTCGGGGAGTAGGGCATCGACCCTTTGAAAAACCGGGTGGATCCAGAACGGTGCGGTTTTTTTCTATGCAGAAAGAGTGAGTCCATGAACAAGTAAAAGAAGAACTCAAGCTCAAGACTCACACTGCAAGGGGACTTGAGCCATAGCTCCGAAAGCTGCGTGTACAAGGAGGTGAGCGACTCGGACGCTACGGTGCCATCATCAGAAACAGCCCCTTTTAGTGTGAGGGATCCCGTTGAAGCATATGTGGGGTCGGATTGGGTCGCAAACGTATGAAATGGAGTAGGCTGGGGTGCAGACGTCGAATGGTGCGCTTCTGAAGACTTGCTAAGATGCTTGAGGACTTGCGAGATGTCTTGGAGGGTCTGGAGGAGACGAGGGTCTGTAGTATCGGTGTCTGCGACGTCCCTCGGGGTTGACGTCGCACGCAGAAGCCCAGGGTGGTACTCAGGTACTCCTCTGTCGTTGCTACCAGACGACATGGTGAATCCAGACACGCAGGATAACGCAGGGTGCTCTGATACCCAAGCTTAGGGGTCAAGCCCCCTATTCAAGATTTAATGTCGCCTATCCAGTCGACAACGCCTCTCTGTCATCAGGCCTGGGTAGGAATAAGTATACGAGGAGGTGGTAGTACAACATTCAACTAACATAGGAACTAAGTAGGATGTACTCTAAGCCACACCGACTACACACACTTCATCCAAGGTTCGACCAATCTTCATAATGAAACCACTTCGTATCGACCACTGGCTCGTGTGAATGAACGGCCTAAGAGAGCATAACGATATGGCATGAGTGAAGAACTTGAAACAAGGGTGGTACACACCCAGTGCGCCAATGCAGATGACAGAAGGTCGATGGTCGGTTTATCTAATGCAAAGCCCTCGGTGTATTGGATTTGATAAGACACAGATACCGAATAGGCACATGTGCCATCATCATTGAGGGCGAGCTTGATGAACAAATACTGTAATCCATCGGTGACAGCGCCACGGATGTGAGGTTTCCTGAGCAATGTCAGCCTAAGGGAAAGCATATGGATATGGAGACGTACATATACTTGACAGCGAGGTGATGCATGTTTGATAAAGCTGGGTGGATAATCTTCGGGTCGCAGAGATTGACTTGATCATCAATGATGAATTGGGAAGCGTCCATGACATAGAAGCTGGTAGCCTCTTTACTTCTGACCCCAAGGGGGTCATCATAGATGCTGGCTGTAACAACAAATTCAACGTAATGTCTCAGCGTCGATCATACGTAGAACAACATACCATCTTCCATAACCCCCATGTTTCTTTTGGGCGCAACAACCAATCTCCAATCATTGAAGCATCCTCGTGGGCCTCCCACGATGTTGGGCGAGATAAATAAAGTCTTATCTTGAGGGAGCAAACCGTCGAGCCCCCGTAAAACTGGGATGATCCAAAAAGGGGCGTTTTGTTTCTACGCGCAAAAACTGAGCTCATGTACAAGTGAATTGGAAAACTCAAGGGTTACACTGTAAGGGACCTTGACCGATAGGTCAGACAGCTCCGTATACAGAGCAGTGAGCGAGGGCGTGGCATTCTCTTCAGGAACGACCTCTTTCAGCGAAAGGCCTCCCGTCCGGACAAAAGTAGAATCGACTTGAGTCACAGGCGTCCAACGGTTCGTACGCGACCAGTTGGGTCGGATGGTGGACGTGGAATTGTGGTTTTCTGCGGCGACCTCCGTTGTAAGCATGTAATGATTCGCCTCGGCAACATGCTTAAGGACTTGTGAGATGTCATGAAGGGACTGGAGACGAGGGTCGGTGGTCGTTGTGTCTGCGACCTGTGTTGGTTGTGACATCGATGACTGGCCGTAGTCCGAGTACAACTGTTTGCGAGGGGTGAAGGTGAGAGACACGCAGATATTTGACTCGAATTTCAACGTCTGGTCTCCTATTCGGGACAGGGTCTGAGATCTAATCATGATCCCCCGCGAGCCATCCGCGAAGCCATTCACCTATACATCAGCGTGTACAACGGCGCATTGAACTGGTGCACATCGCTCTGCTGTGGATTTCAGTCAAGTAGAGTCCTCAGTCGAATTGACCCACCTTGTATCAATGTTTCTAAGCCTTTTCAACTAAGTCTTTGGATGTTCCTTCAAGATTGCGAATTGCACAAATCTATGGCAGACATAACACGACGACAACTCCACCATATCTCCCAGTAAGAAAGTTCATCATCGTCGTAGACTATTTCCAAGGGACCCGAATCACCAAGGCCGTTTGGGGAAATAAGATACCGAACGGCCTCGCGAGGATCCTTGGCCCCCCAAACTAGAACTATGTCGATGACGCGTAATGATGGGCAGCCGCGGAAGGTACCATGGGCCACGATGCTCATCGGTGGACGGCTTGCTTGTTTTTGAGTGGCGTACAAGCCTTTCGGCACCCGTTGTCCTCGGAAATCTAGTTCGATGGATAGGTACTGGATGGAAGGCCACCTGAACGGGTGGAAAAGCTCCAAGACATTTTCAAGCGTAGTATCGACCCGGCTAAGCTGCGAGGAAGCGTCCATTAGGAATCTCTACCATCTTTAGTCACGGTAACTTACGTGGTCGACTTTGAGATACTTGAGATTGGGGAAATGATCAATGCAGAATATCTGGGAGAGGGAGGTAGCTAGTGTCGTGACAGAGGAAAACGAGAGGCCCTCGAGCGAAGGCGGGTTGGAAATCATCATATGAAGATGTTGAACCGTCCTTTGTGGGAGAATGACGAGGATCTGCTCTGTGGGAGCATGGAGGGAGTTTAATCGTGAAAGTGCCTCAGGGGGACAGGGGGACCCTGCCACACCACCCTCAGCAACACCTTGCAGCGCCATGAAGGTGGCGGAGAGGTATACGAGGTTTGGCAAACCTCCCAGAAATTGGTAGAAATCGGCTACGTTGTCGATGGGGCGCCACCACTCGAGATGGGTTAGGTGTATGAGAGACGTGGCCGCTTTGCAGGGCGAAGGGGGCCTTTTGAGGATTGGGTAAGATGGATAGACGTATGCAAGTTTACGGAGGTTTTGGAATATTGGTGCGTCATTGCTTGGTAGATCTGGGGTTTTGAGGGTCTCGATATACGATGCGAGTCGCTGGTTACCAGATACTGAGTCCAGGAAGAGATGGGAGCGGGGGATAAAGTTATTCAGGTAGTACGAGATGTCTCGGCATGGTTGGGGCAAGTCTCTGCTCACGTCGACGTTTTGGTAGAATAAAGGCTCCGCGATGCGCTGGAGTCGGCGGCTTGTGCGAAGAACGTTTGGGTAGATACGGTAGTCGCTGACGAGCTGGAATATCTGCAGCCAGAGTTCGTTTGGTAGACTTTGCTTCATCTTGTTGAAACGAGGACAGCCCTGAGGAAAGCGCTTGATACGTGACCGGTGACCACTGCGAATTTCAATGGCAGCGCCATCATATGTATCGTGGCGGCTGATGCAATGATCTAGCTGAATGCATCCGAGACTCGAGGAAAAGGTACATATGATGAATATTCTAAACCAGGTCCAGAGTGAGCTTCTCCAACGTATCCAAGTCCAGCCACGGCGCTTTGGCAAGGGCCTGCCGCTCTGTAAACAACATCTTCCAGTACCCAATGCGTCGATAGCACCCCCNTCCCCCCATTCGCGTGCGTCACAATCATCCCTTCGAAATCCTGTATCATTATAAACCACTGCCGATGATGAGCGATCCGTTCAGACGTATCAAAGGCAACCTTCAGTGCCCCCACATAATCAAAGAGAGCTGCATCAACAAAAGACGATCGTGATGCAACGAAAGCTGACTTGGATAACACATCCTCCCGGCGAACCAATATGGGGGGCTTCGCAGCTCTCCCGCTATCGGGCAAGGTATGCAATATATGCACTGCAATGGTAGATTCAGGATAAGGCAACAGAACAGCACGGTCCAAGAGGGCTTCCGTCGGAAAAAATATCTTGTACGCAATCGGAGAACGGTTGGATGTGTTTAACATGATGGGTCGAGGCATCACTGAGGCTCGTAGCTTCAGTCGGGCAGAAATCAATTCTCCATAGAGGTGTTGGGGATCGCCTAATGTGATATCGCACTGTAGAACCTCACAGACGCGGCTTGTCAATGCACCAGGGTACATCGCACGCACATGCCCATCAACAGAGGCCCAAGACCAAGATGGCGCTATATAAGTGGACGAGACAGGCCGGGGCCCCGGGGGATCTCGTATCCTCGCATCCATGAACGATGTAGTGTCGTCGAAGAAAGCAAGCCCCCAAGGCTCACGATACCAAAGGAGATCGCACAACATATGTTTCTCCCACATCCCAGCAATATACCGCCCTGACCGAGGCCCCCAAACACGATGGAACTGCTCTGCCACGCCAGAAAACGCCAGCAATTTGTCCGTTGGCTGAGAGATTGAGCGATGCGTGTAATTTGATATAGCTTTAGCCCACTCTCCTCGAAAGACTCCCCAGTCTGCTAGAGACCAAGGTCTGACCATGTTGCGGACAGCTTCGTCTGGAAGCTTGAATAGGACGCTACTCATGATCTCCCTCGGTGCCCATCTGATAGAATTGTTGACTGGTACTGCGTCGTGCTGACAATGGTATTCAAGGAAAGTAGAACCGAAGACGAGCTTGCGATGGGGGCGGAATCGTTCCTGAAGACACCACCCTCGTCGATCGGTTGGCTCCTCCTGCGATATCTCTGAACTCCCTGTCGTAAAAACGGAGACATTTCCAATGCGTCCATCTCCATACTGGACACTGAGCTTGGGATGCTGTTCATAGTAATCAGGGACAAGGAAATCCAGGGATATGCCCGCGTCAGCGTGAGGAGATCGCGCGGCAATGATAGTGAGGAAAGCGTCTCCAAAGATCCGCCCTGTGCAAGCAATTTCAGCGGACCTATCCTCCGGCGAGTCCTGGATAATGCAAAACGCGTCGACCCATAGGTACATTTGGCCTAACCCATGGGTGAGATGAATTGCATCAAGGATCGTGCGTGGTATAACGGATGGGTTGATGAAGGAAGTGTACTCGTCGATGTTGGACTCGCGGGTGAAGCGACTGGTGTCGGTGCTCTCGCCACATACATAGCTTAACGCAAGGTACGAGGAGATGTGACCGTTGGTTATGATAAGGCGAGGTCTTGTGGGATCAAAGCAGTCGATGACACGAGCCGGTAGCCCGACGGGTTTGGGTTTTTGACATTCCGTGTGGTTCATGATACACTCGCTAATCCGCTTCAAGGAGAGGTGGCATGCACCCTCCTCGGACAGATTGGAGCACGGAGGCCTCGTCGCAATATCGCGGGCGGCAGGATCGCCTATACAGTCGTACATGAATGAGAAAAATGTTGATTCAAATAAAGAACAGACCCTCAGAGGTATAAAGAAAGTAATCCTTATATACCGTGGTTCCCTTGACCCAGACACGCAAACAGGGCGCACGTTTGGGATGAACGCTCACGAAGTGCTCTCCGTTATCAAGGCGAAGTTGCAGAACGAATTTGATGATTTTCTCGGGGTTCGAGTCTAAGACGGCTTCTTGCCTCCCTATAGCATCGTCTAAGAGGGCGCACAAACCGCATCGATCGTTATTCCTAGTTGCCTTCAAGGCACGCCAGGAGAGCCAAAGCATCCGCTTGCCGGTCGCCAATTGCTTCCACGAGTTGTACGCAAGAGGAGCTTTACTTCCGTTACAGACATGTTCAATCCTAGAGTACTCCTTGTCTCCAGCCTTGTCACCTTGGCCTTCCGAGTCCGCTGTTTCTTCTTTGCCTGGAGGCGGGAAAAAGCCTTCCGGAATCCATGGTGTCGGTATTTCGTTGACCAAAGATTCTTCTGAGGCACTGAACTTGTAGAATGGAAAGGAGCAGATGAAGGGCATGATTACGAGGATAGGTCTCCTTCAGTTTGAAACAGAGCATAAGTATAGTACTAGGCAGTGTGCTGTTGAGGTGTTGGCTTTCATTTGTGAAGCTTCCCGTAGGTCGAAAAGCGCCGCAGAAGCATTGTAAGCGTTCCCATAAGCGAAGAGCTGCTCCGCTTATTGGGTGTGAGATACGAAAACAGGAAGATGCAGGCCATCGTGTTGGCAAGAATAAGGTCTTCTCGGGTTAAGCGGACGGCCAATACGGTCTCCTAAGGTGACAGGAGTTAACCAAAGGGGCAGAATGTCATCTCCCCTGCTGCGAGGGTGGTGCACGTAAGGAGTGGTCGAACCAGTACAAGAAAAGCTATCATTAAAATCATGACTACACAGAAAGCGAAAGTCGTATATCAGAGCGAATTAAAACGAGGTCATCATCCATCATCATCAGTCTATGAGGCTGCCTGTGCGGGTTCCGATTTCTTTGGAAGCTCAGAGTGGGCTGGAGCAGCTTCGTCTGCACGAGGCCTATAGGAGGGAGATTCATTAACATCAAAGATGATTGTCAACCTCAGAAACTACTCACAATTCATCTTCTTCGTCTGTGTGGTCCTTCACTCTCAGATAAATCATGGGGAGAGCGAAGATCAGACCAGCGACGAGGAGAACCCAAGTAGAAATGAAGACATCCATGAATCTGTCAATGCACGTCGTCAGAGCCGAGCCTCCTCAAGATGAGGGGGGATACGCACGGTCGTTTCGCACCATCAGCGGCCCAAATACCAGCAGCACCAGCAGACTGCAAAGATTTATCTACAAAACCACATAAGGGACGCCGCCACGGATTTCAGAAGACGCAGAATCAACGCACAGAATCCAGTATAATATGCCAACTTGGCGGGATCATTGGACATCGCACCCATCATCTAACAAATGGCGCAATTGCATTAGCTCAAGCCACAATTATCGAGATGCCCCATATTCGAAAGACATACCCAGTATGACGTAGTCTGCCACATCGCATCTAACAAGCCGCAGAAGATGTACAGCCAGATCTTACCGGCAAACCCATCATCTGAAAAGTCTATCTTGGTATCATCCGCGGCTAGAGATTCACGGGTATAGTCCCTATAGACCGCGTAAAGTCAGAGAAACGCGACATACAGTGGTGATGGATACCACAAACTTTTGGTAATGATACGCCCAGCCGTGGACGACGAAGACCATAGAGAACAAAATTCCCCATCCGACGTAAGCACGGGCGCGTCGACCCACGCGTTTCGTGTCGAGGACCAACCCAATGAACACGGATCCGACGATTTGGGATAGCCAGTAAACGAGATTGTTGAGTGATCGAGTGCGGATGTTGAACAGGGCGCCATTATATTCGTTGAATTCTGCATGAAGTTTAGCTTGTTGGTTGAGATTGGGAACTGGGCGGGCAATACATACGCCAAGTGTAGAACCAGTTACTAGCGAAAAACATGGGGAAGAGGAGGATAATCATAGGATCCGTTCGGAGAGCAACCCAAAGGCCGAAGAGTTCGCTTTTCCAAGACGGGTGACGAGGTTGGGTGACTTTGGTGCCATCAGTACGGATCATTTTGTTGGGATTAGCCATAAGTAATGGGATGACGACGCCAATGAGAGTGAGAATGAGGAAGCCAATCTAGTGGACATGGAGTCAATTGGCTGAAGACGCTATGATGGCAGCAAGAACATACATATGTGCCATTCCCAACTGGAGTTCGAGATGATGATAATCAGAAATGAGAACATAACCAAGAGGTAGTTCGCGTACCAGAGTTGGCTTCCGAGTGGAAATTTTGACCAAGAGAGACTGAAGCACCCACAACGCCTCCAAGATTGAAAATCGTCCAGAAAATGCCGATGTAGATACCCTTCTGGCTTTCGGTGGGATACCCCAACATAAGCGAGCCTTGTGCGGTCCATAGCAAGCCTATCGAAGATAACTTAGCGTTCCAGACCAGGGATGGATATGGCGCGAACGCGAACCTGCACACAGTCCCAAAACACAACCAGCAGCGATGACGAAAGGACCAGCATTTGAGTGGATGTTCACGGCCCTGAGCGCACCCTATCAGATTCCGCGGAAGCTTTCCTAGGAGGTTCAAAGACTCACAAGTATGAGCCGATATACAAAGCATAACCCGTACTCCCAAGGAGCAGGGTCAGCTTGGACCCAAGCATGTTATTGATGGATCTGCCGCGGTCACGTCAGACATAGGCGAGCATGAATCCTAGCGTACTTACCCCGCAAAGAAGGCAGCAAACGCGAAAGTGGCATAGACCGCGGCATTTGCATTGGCGCTGGTCTCACTATCGACTTGCCCACCAGCTCCAAGACCATTGAGGGCATTGAAGAGACCTAGAAAATGTAGTGAGCTCTGAGTCCGAAAAAAGGCACTAGCACAGCACTTACCCGGACCCATAAAACACACAAAGCCAAGCAAGGCTACCTTGAGGACGCTTCAGCTTGAAAAGAAAGACCCCACAAAACGAAAACATACTTGGAGCATTGGGTGGTAGTACAGACCCTTGATGCCTGTCGGGCGTTCATAGATGATCGGTGCTTCGATAGAGCCATCGTCGCTCGTCCCGTATCCCTTCTCTGTGTTGTCCGCCATGGCAAGGGGGTAAGATGAACAGGACGCCTGTCAAGTGAGGGAGGAGAAGGGCGAAACCAACTGGACGCTAAACCTCCCCGTCCCCATTTATACTGGCTTCTTTCAAGTGTCACACGGCAAATGAACATGGATTCACCTCGAGGGATAGCTCCAGAGTCAGATGAAACCCATCTAGGCAAAGGTCATACTGAACGGGCAACGATAAACTCCCTGCCAGTCGTATCAAATTCGGTCCTCGCTTCCCAGGACATGCTTTCTGGCGAGTCTGAGTGGTGGATGAGAAAAAACAACATAACCCAGGCTGTTCGCCGATGTAACCATGTGGAAGCACACCTCGCGGACGTAAAAAANGAGTTCGCTGCTTCTCCATTAGAAGTTCCCCGACCATGATATGGCTTGATTGACTGATTATCTCTCCTTACCAACAGCTAGAACAAATTTAGACTTACGCTCGTGTGCAGTGTGGCAAAATCTGATCGAATTGTATGTGCCAGCGAAACGTTGAAGTGTGAGATATGAGCTATACTTTGCATTGGACTGAGATACCGACGCTTCATAAGTATGAGCAAGCGAAGACATCAACAAGACTCACATGTGCATCGAAGACTAGTAGGTCACAAGGCAACAAAGGCGGGTAGAGCGCTTCGAACAGAAAGGGCAGGCCCATCAGTAATTGATCACCCAACCCATATACGCGAGATACACACACCTGTTCGCGTAGCTGAGCACCACCATCAAATCTTCATTTGACCAATGGAAATAATGCGCTCAGTCACTATCATCCCTCGGACCGACATGCTAGACTGCTGGCAGTGATGGGCAGAGTTAGAAGAGACTGCACCAAAACAGAGCAGGATGTTGGGTTCGGGGTCGGTCCAGAGAATCGAAAAGAGCGGGTGCAGTATGTATGTATATGAGGGACCATGCGTGAGCCTTACTCGACTTGGGAATGACAGTGTTCATTCGGATTCGCTCGTCCGACTCGGAAGCAAGACCAACAACTCCTTCGCCTACCACTGATGTCACTCATCTCCCGAGCTGTGCCTGATATGATAACTGCCTGCTGTCCTGGCGCACCGATCGCAACGCAAAGCGTTCGGTCGCCCTCAGAGGCCCGCATGATGGTAACCATCGGCTGCAAGGAAACATGTGAACGAGGAGTCTTAGAGCCAGATATGATGGCGGCAATGATACTGACCTGGACGTTTGCGCCATCCTGCATCACACTACAAACTGTTTGTTCGCTTATTTTAATGGGACACAAGGCAAAGGAACGATTTCCTGGACGAAGTTCAGTGGCTTGTTAATATGCCAATCGCGGCATTCATAATTCATATTGGGACGCCCATACGCGTCAGAGTGCACCAAGGAGACACCGGGGGAAAGAAGTAGGTCGTTCAGGAAGATGATACAATGGATTCAGTGTCCACAGGTACGGGTTCGGTTTCCTGATACGATATCCCTAGAGATGTGGAGCAGGCCGCAGAATTGCGATACAAGCCTCCTTCAGCCGCAAGATCCTTGTAATCGACTAGAATCGAACTGTATCAATAAACGGTCTGCAGAAAGCCGCCGTGGGCATACCTTCTACGCTGCGTAGAGCGTCTTGCCCGTCTTCTTGTCACCACCATCAAAGATCTGAAGAAACAAAGTACAATCAACGCTCATCCAACTCCACGCTTTTCCAACAAGAATCAGTCAAAATTATAAATTACCTTGCCTAAGCCCTTGGGACTGCCTGCCATGTAAGCATGGCCAACGCAGTTCTTGCCTGTCTTACAGACAGAATCATCGAAGTTGAAGTTGAAGGTGACATGCGGCTCAGTATCGGACCCACTAACGTGGAAATCGTTGGTAATAGTCACTTGAACATTTTCGGGGATTTTGAGGAGGCCTTGCACAGGTCCCAGGAGCGCAGTGACGGCTGCATCCGCAGCCGCACGCCTCATATCATTCCTGTTCAAGCCCACCTCGGTGTGAGCGAACTGTGGTACAACAGCACGACGCTGCAGTTCATGGACCTGAGAGGCGAATTAGGGTAGGGCTGCGCTCATATACAACTAGGCTTACTGTACCAGCTGGGGCACCAAGAACTTCCAAAGCAAAGACGGCAAGAGTGACAAAGACGGTCTGGAGGCGCATCTTCAGCTTTATTTGAGACTGTGAAAGAACGTGCTGATAGGTGGGGACTTTGCTGAGGAAAGTTAAGAAGGCTCTGAATTGGTGGGAAACGAAGTTTGGCCAGTCTGTCTTTGTGGGACCGCTCGATCTCTCATCCGATTGCTATACATATCTGAGCCTTGCATGAAGTGTTCTGGATCCCGGGAAGATACTTTGATCATGCATCCCAATCATTCACCCATCTGAAACCGAATGTCGTACGTCTCATCTACCATCGTGGCGAGGCTTTCCTGTAGGATGGTATGATGACCACAGAATGATCATCCGAGGTAATCCAGACTAAAGCCACTGACCGTAGAAACATAAAGAGCGTTAGAGTAGGCAATGAAAACGTGGAAACAGAGAGGGCATACCTATGCTTCTACGTCGCCTCGTGAAGTGCGCATGCCAGGGAATCCTTAGCGTGCTATCCGTCCTCCGAACATACGTACCAATTCCATCAAAGTCACTACTCGTCATCAGACAACCAGTAGAAAGACCGACATGATCGCAAAGGTCGGTTTGAAGCTAGACAATATAGCAAGGAAATAATATTATTGAGTAGGTAATGTCACAGCAGATGCATCACAAGACGTGTCGTTTTTGGTCGTTAGCAATAGTCCATGAAGGTTTGCAATTTGTTCGCTGTCCTTGGTGGAAATTTGAACGCAAGGAGCTTGTCGCCGAAGGTACGAACGATACTCGCCACACCATCTTTGAGAGCTACAAGAACCATCGTGAGCACACATCAAATTTGCACACTTGTGAAAAATAGCTGACCGTCAGCGACGACACCCAAAGCCTCCCCAGCAGCTTCTACCTGCCCTCGGATATACTCGCTTTCCTCAAGCTCTTTGACGGTGACTCGTTTATCCGTCGGTGGTGGTGTGTACATCGCGTTGATGTCCTTTTGATAGGCTTCAATTTCCGAGAGAAAGGCAAGGAAGGCCTCAAGTATTTTCGGAATGTCTCGTTGGACGACGCCATAGCGGTCTTCAGTCAACGACGCGCAAGTGAGGTTGGCCAGAACTGTACGTCAAAACAGACCAATAAGACGGGAGAGCAAGGGGTAGGAGTAGCGGCCACGAACCTTCAATGATCAACGCATCCAACTGTCTATTCGGCACACACGCTTCAGCCAACTTACTCTCCCTCTCCCTCGTCCACCAACTCTTCCAAGACTCCGACGCATCATGTACCCACGCAGGTGCATACTTCGTCACAGCATCAGCAACACCCTCATGCACCAGCGTCTTCAACGTCCCAACAGCCCCCTTCCCAGCCTCCTGCACTTTCTGAACCTCCTCCTTTGCAACCGTGCCAGCAGGCTCGATAACCTGGGTGACAGACTTGAATATTTCAGGCACATGCGCTTCATCAATGGCTTGCGCGATCGAGCCGTCCGCTGCCAGAGAATCGATGACGTTTCGAATGGGTGACTGCTTGTGCGACTGGTATATAGGCTTCTCGATCAGCTTCTTGGGGGTTGAAGGGAACATTGGTTGAGGGGGTGGAGGGGCTGGTGCCGCGGCGGGTACAGGAGGGGCGGGTCCACCACGTCGAAGGAACAGCTGATAATCGCGTCCAAGAAGCGTCAGCCCATCTTTCGCCAGGGTACTCCAAAGGTTCGGCATATATTTCTGATCGTTGAACAGAGTCGCCCGACGAGCAACACCGTTGGAGGAATCATCGGCAGATAGATCTTTGAGTTCTGCGTATGCAAAGTGCTTCATGATCAGGTCGTCTGAAGTAGCCCCGGATATGAGGGTGAGGACCGGGTCCGCGGACATGGAGGCCACGGTGACTTGTTGAGGGACAAAGTGGTCGAAGAGGGCGTTCGACACTTCCCACAGAGCGACCGTGGTTGTCCCCAAGAACCAGCACCGAGAAAGGAGGGCAGCATATCGGAAAGGCATCAACATATGCCAAGGTGAACGAAGGAAATGTGCCATGAAAGGTTTCAAAAACACGGGTACGAATGGGATCTTGAAGATGATGGGGAGTAAAATCACTCTCGCGACAGTAAAGGAAAGCATAGATACGGGCAGCGCGATGGACGTCAGAAGGGCCGCAACGACAGCCGCTCTGGCATAGTTCGGGAGGGCGAATGACGCGATGGTGGTTGAGGATGTTTTGGTGCGGAAGACGAATCGATCAAGCATGACAGTGCGCATAGTGAAGGCAAGCGCGACGAAGATTTGGGAGCATAGGAGGAAGAGAAGACGACCATTTAGGTAGTGGGGGTGCTTTCTGTGGCAAAAGTTCATTGGAATTCTCGCAGGTAAGAGTCTCTGGTGCTCACCGTGATTTTACGAACAAAGTCAGCCTCGCGTCTGACGATGTCATCGCGTGTACAGCAGCAATAAGCAGCGCAGAGACACAGTATATCACGATTGACTGTATGGTTGTCGGTTTTGATAATGACAAAGAAAGAGTTTTCGATGGCGAACTAGCAACAGCAGAGGTAGCTAACCTTGACAAGATAAGCAGCCAAGTCAAGCCAGAAACGCACTAAGAAACGCACCAGTCAGGTATTTCTTGCGCAGAAATATTGCCGGCAAGCAAGCAAGCACCCAGAAGCTGCACGCGTAGAGCAGCGTACGAGGCATGACAACATTCAACAAAAGACTCCCCAGCCCCGACCCCGAGTGTGACCACATCGACCATATTGAAGCAGCACCCCAGCAGCAAAGCGCACCACGAGCCGAAACATCCTGCGTAAGTCGTCTCTGCAAGATAGATTTCGCAAGCGGTTCATACGTCTCCGCCGCGGATGGAACAGACGGCGTAGCTTTCGTCGCAAACGCTGATGGTAGCGCACGGACCTGGATCCCTCGAGGCGTACCGTTCGACATTTTTGGAGCCGGAAAGTCGCGTAAGTGGAATCGTCTGTCGGTGGAGGGTGGTCAGTGGGTTTGCAGTTGGTTGTGGCAACAAATGATCACAAAACAGTAAGCGCCTAGTTTACAGGGGTGTTCCCTATGTTGCAAGTACGATTCCCAAAGCGTCACGGAAACAGAACTTGGCGTAGCCTTCGTCGCGTCTGCTGAGCGTAGCGAACTTGAATTCATTGAGGCGGGCCATCAAGCTAGAGAAATACGTTGGACACATCCCACTGCTTGGCCTTCGGGAAAGTGGGTAGCCTCACGGCGGCCTCGTGCATCAGGTTAAGCGCCTGATCCTCCTCTCAACAGCATGCGACGTTGCGACCTCAAACACCAAGGAGGTAGGAACGTCGGACGGGGCAGTAGAGCCATATTATATTCAAAAGCACCTGGCGAGATCTACAACGTGACAGAGGGTACAAAATGCATAAGAAAACAAAGCAGAGTCAAAGCAATCGGACATAAAACCAGGGATCATCGAAAACAGACTAAACGCAAAACAGAGGTTCAAGTAGTATGAGAGCGGATATACGAGCAGCAGAAAGCAAACACAGAGCAAGACGATACACAGCAACAAAGACAGCAAAGGTACTCTAGATAGCAAGACAAATCAAACAAATGGTCACAAAAACGTCCAAAACGAGGGGAGATAGTGACATATTCTTGAGATGAGGTCTGATTAGATTCCTGCATCTGAGCAAAATGAGCACTTACAAGCTGCCCCGGCGGCGGCATTTTCATTTTCGGAGACCTGCATGCGCACAACGATTCCCCCAACACNGTGGGAACATATTCGCCTGCCTCTGGAACTCTCCAACAACATAGAAGCCTTGAGGGAAGCCCAACGCAGTAAAGAGCATGAGTGCATTGCTTTGAACATAATCTTGCATCGCCGCCAGGGAGATGCTTGAGAGTCGGCTATGGGTGGTGGTGTGAGGGCTGCAGAATAAAAAAAAAAAGTTGGCATAAATGAGCGATCACGAGCGCAGGCCGACATACCGGCTCTCAGTTCCATCCTGAAGGACAGAGGCCATGTTGAAGACCAAGACGTTAATTCCACCTTCCCCAACGACGAATTGTTGTCCAAGTAAAAACGGAGGGTTCATGTTGGTCGAGTAGACGATGCCGTTTCGGATGTTGGCAGCCACGCGGAGGAGGCCAGAAGGTAAAGGGACGAGGATGTCACCGATCTCAACAGATTGACCTGGAGAAAGTCTGGAGGCGATGTTGGCGACTTGGATGTTCATAATGGCCAAGAGGATGAAGAACCAGGTGTGAGCACTCGTTAAATACCACGAGAGCCAAAAGGATTCCAAATTAGGAAAGACAACCGCCCAGCGATGTTACTCCCTTTTTCAACCACGGAAGGCCTCCTGTTTGATGTAGAAGCCAGCGGTCTGTGGTTGCGAATGCCACAGAGTTCAGACGCCCGGGTAGAAAGAAGGCTGAGCCGCGATGGGTTTGCGACGTCCTCTCGCGTTTTGACCCAAAGCTCGGTAGCCGTCCGGTTTTGGCTAGGCTTCTGCAACAAAAGGCCCAAAAAACGTGCAAAAAAGAGAGGACAAGAGATTTTGCAGACTCCAACCCATTTTGGGCCTTCACCGACAGTCCATTCCCGAGGTCGCAGAACCATGCACCAACGGGACCAAGAGCAAAGCAAAGCAAGGAACAGCAAGGAGGTCGATGTCGCCCGGTATCCAATTTCAGTGGGATCACCAGAGTGGCCCAGGGCTGGGATGTTGAACGCAGACAATGCAACCCGGCTTTTGAGGTAGACGGAGGATTACAAGGAGTGATTTTGAGATGTTCAGTCATAATCCCCCAGGTCTGTCCGGTGCTTACACCAACTTACCCATAACACAAACGGCAGCGAGAGGCGTGAGGCACAAAGTACTAGACAGAAGTGTTGAACACTACTGAGGTTAATCGGTGCGTTGGGTATGGTTGGTTGGAATTGAGGAGGGAAGTCGGAGGAGAAAGTAGTCAGACGAGGCTAGCAGACGGAGATGATACGGTCAGAGCAAGGTGGCAAGGGTAGGGTGGGTGGCACAATCAACGACGACGTCTGCTAACGCAACTAAATTAACCGCTCGGTAGTGAACGAACTGAAGCATCCGAGTTGACTCAGTTCGGCTTCTAGTCGGGCACCTCGGATGGCCAATCAGGTGCGTTGAAGCTGTTATGTAATAACTTAGGAGAGACAAGCTGATTACCGAGTGGTCCCAGTCATGACGCACAGGGGCCCGAGGGGGTACTTCAAGCTACTCCCCGACAGTCTCCTCAGAGTCGTCATTGACTCTCAAAGACATTCAGGAGCTGCACAAACGTTTAGCGCACGAAAATGTGCACAACTGGGAAGGAGAAGCAAGCGGAGGGCCCACTGGTGCTCCTTTGGCGCGGTACCAATTGAGAGAGTTAGAGGGCAGACCTTGTTAGGTGAGAAAGTAGTCGGTTCGCGAAGCGCTTCGATGTTCAGTTCGTCGGAGCTCAATATGGTCGAAGTCAACAGAACCATCGATATACGGCAACACATAAGCACTAGACGAGCTGTAGGCTGGAAACCAACCTCTATGATAGTCGATCCTCTGAGAATAGGACGAGCTGGTTCCCCGGCCCAGCGCGTACCGAATTATCATTGCCGTTCCCTTCTTGGCAAGCAGCTCCGATTTGCCTCTGGAATTATCAGTGGCTATGGCGAACGAAGTGCATTCTCCATCCCCCTCTCTATTCAGACTAAAGAATCCAATCAGAGGGCGCCATCAATTGAATGACCTCTGAGCATCGAGCGGTGAGTGGTGAGCACTGAGCCCGCAATACCACGATCGCCGATAGAATCATTGGATGACTTTCCGCAGAATTTAGAAAGCGTTTCTAAATCTAAATATTTTCCTAAATGTCCCAGGATGGCTAAATGGTGCCTCACGTCAGCGCTTTTCGAGCTCAGGTCGTCGTCGACATGCTCTTTCAGATTTTTATCTGGAAGGGGGGTCGACCCCCCTTCCAAACATTTTGCCCTCTGGAAACGCTGATTTCATTGTCCGCGGCTGAACCCAACTCATCGTTGGACACCATCCCATCCATAAATTCACACCCCTCCTCGTTTGCATGCTCTAAGAACTCTCAGAGTACGACGGAAATCTCTCTGGGACTTGCCATGACTGGGATTTCCCCCTTAGAGGGGGGAAGTTAGAAGCCGCACTTGAAGACAGCCCAATTTGCTCGAGATTCTCAACCTGACGGTGCCCGGATGGCACGTTGTTGGATGCTACCCTTTCCCACTCCTTCCTCCACTGGATGGCAGTCAGCCAATAGCCCAAGTTGTTGCTGCTCGCAGACTCAACGGCAAACATTGGGTTTTGAACGAAGTCTGAAATTTGGTACAACTTGTGTCAACGGGTTAGCGCGAAGATACTAAACACCATTCGGTCGTTAAACTTTGGATTTGATGCGAAATCTGGATTTCTAGATCCTGCGGAAAGTCATCCATTGAATAATGGGATTTGACTCACATGCAGACAGTACAACAAAGCAGAAGGGTACGTACGAGGCGTTCTCCAATGTTTCTTTCGACTGTTCATATATTTCCCCTCTGAAGATATCGCTGTAGTCGTTCAACGGTCGTCGACAAGTACCATGAACATCGATGCGAAAGCTCTGGCAGATGTCACGCGAAATGTGCGGACAAACCGATCCTTTTTCAAACATCACTCTTTAACCCAAGATTTGCGGTACGTCGACGAAGTGTAAGTGTAATGAACATAGCTGACGTTATATATCATTCCCAACTAGGGGACGCCCAACGAACTTCCTATCCAAGCCAGTTCTCCCGTTCAGCCTTTGACATCGAGGTGGGCAAGACGATACGCTGAGTAGGTTGACATTGACAGTCCCCTTTCTCAGTTGAGTGGCTCCCGAGAACCACTTGAATTATGGTGCTAGCTACGTCCCGGCAGCCATACTGACGAACTCGCTACGACGGCCCCACGATATTGTACGGTATGAAATGGAAAGAGCACCTCAGGCAACGACAAGGGTCGCTCGCGTTTATCCCCCAATGTCATGTCAAAACGCCCATCCCGGATGCATGGTGACAAGCCCTCTTCGGTGCTCAGTCAGTCGAAATAAAAGACTTGTAAGTCCTCCCGTTCACTAAAATAAAAAGCGCGACATACCTTATCATGACTTGGATGAAGATGGGAACCTGGATCTACTCAACCTCACGCCTACATCGCAGCATGCGTGCGACCACAAGTTGGTAATATCAATCCAATATCAATCATAAGTACCATCCATTGACCGTTCTCTCAGCTTGAGATGAGCCGCGGGAGGGAGTGACTGTTCTACTCTGTAGCAGATCAGGTTCGACCGTGCTCGTTTCGCACATCCGGTGTTCGATTCATCCCGAAGAATCAAGTACAACCGTGTCGTTGTGTCGTTGGAAGTGGGTAGTCCCATGCAACCACGTTGTCTCGACCCGGGCTCTGTGGATTATCGATGCACGTAAGTGTACATCGAACTTTCATCATCGAATCAACGTTTATGATGGAAAGTGATGGATATTCTCAGTCTGAATTCACACTGGCCGGTCACAAGGCCGCGAGAAGCGCCGGCCAGCGTCGGCACCCCAACTCGGTAACCGCTCAATACAGAAACAAACAACATGAGGCTAGGACTTGTACAGCAGGGTTTACAGAGTGCGAGACGGGAGAGAGCAAGTACATAGCAAAGTAAGCAAGAAAGCAACGAGCAAGAGCAGGACGGTAAAGGACGAGTACATAGCGAAGCAAGCAAGAACGAACGAACGAACGAGAAAAGATCACGCGTGCGTTCTAAGACGCGGACGAGTGGCTTGACGGTCGACTGCAAGGGTTTCTCAAGTATACGTCAGCGATGGAAGTACATAGCATACGACCAACTCACAATTCGCGGGGATGGCTGCACCATTGGCACCATTCGCATTCTGATCATTTTCGGGCGCTTGCATGCGCACAATGATACCGCTAACACGAGTGAACGTGCTCTCTTGCCTCTGAAATCCACCCACTACGTAGAAGGCTTGCGGGAAACCCAATGCACCAAAGAGCGCAAGAGCGTTGTTTCGAACATACTCTTGAAGCGCCGCAATGGAGGTGGCTGATAGGCCGAGCTGATTGATAGTGGGAGATCTGAAAGTATGTATCATACAGGACCCCAGATCTGGACGTTGGTGAGGACGAACAAGGAAAAACATATGCACACGCACCGATTCTCCATCCCATCTTGCTCGAAAGCATTGATACTGAAGGCGAAGACATTCAATCCACCTTCGCCAACGACAAAGTTTTGCGGAAGGAAAGACCTGGCAGGCGAGGAGTAGACAACGCCAGTCCTGATATTTGCGGCAACGTAAAGGAGCCCACAAGGCATGAAGACTAAGAGGTCTCCAATCTGGATGGACAGCCCGGGAAACAGTCTGGAGGCAACGCTCATTGCAAAGGGTGGATGTTTGCCAGGCTGAGAAGATGGCACCCAGGGATGGCCAGCTGGACCGATCATGTGACTGAGGAGAGCACGTGGACAGGAGGCAGCAGAAACCAGCAGACGGACCAGCAATAACTTAGCCTCTGCTCCTGGAAACTTAACTTGATTGTCAGCTAATTGCTAGATTTTTTTNGGTTTCTTTGTGAATCATATACGCACCCTGTGGTTGTTCGAGCTCGACGCTCGGTCGGAGAGGCCTGATGGCCAAATTTTATAACCAAATACGTGGACCTCGCAGACCACGTCAGCAAGCAAGGGAAATGACACGACAGTGCTTGGGAGGGCCATAGATCTGAGCGTAGGCTGAAGGTGGCAGAGAGGGAAAGATTCATGTAAACTTTGGGGGAGGAACGTGCTTCCCGAGGAAATCGCATAAGAGACATGACTGCTAGTGTTGACGGTGCATCCAGGGCGATTTGTTAGAATCTGTGGCTTTTGGGGACGACATCATGAATCGCAGGACCTGCATGATATAGCAAAGCCATGCAGGAGTAGTGCGGGTCGGGTAGGTGTAACTCATAGGCTGTCGCCGCAACAGTCATAGTGAAGGTGTGGAACAAGTGTGGAGCCACGGATAAGAATGGGAGGTCCTCACATTGGATGTGAGCTGGATGTTCGAGTGGGCCGCAAAATGGAACACAGTCCTAAGTGTAGACGAGGATGCAAGAGCGGCATGTTCGGGGNAAGATGGGCAGTCTCAGGTGCTGAAGGTTTTCATGACGAAGAGGCTGCGCCAATGTAACGAAAGGGAGGACGGGGAGACTGCCTGCAGATCTTGCGAGAGGAGGGGGGGGGNTATTGTGTTGGTTGATCCTGACTAATTCCCCTTTGGGTGTGGAAACTAATATTAACACAACGAACCCGAGACAGTGGTAACTGATACGACCCGTTCGTTCTAGCCTCGTGACCAGGCCTCTATGAGGTTGTCGAATTAGGAAAGTTTCCTATTTCCAAAGGACAGTCACAGGCCTACGTTCGTTCACTCGGAGTGTTCCTACCGAATTAGTCCGGGTCAATCGGGGTAGATGCGAGAGTGACGGGGTGAACGAAGCCATATCGTCGTAAACAAGCCAAATGCAGGGACTGGCTCGTCTGTAGCCCACCGTCCTAGAAAGCGTGTCTTGCCAGGTCTGTGGAAGGGGTGGAGATTTGTGGATGGCAAGCGAACCCAAGATGTGAGATGGTAATGGTAAACGAAGAAGGCATACTCATTTTGAAGTTTGAAGTCGTTGGCCAGGTTGCCCTACCAACAATGCGACCCTGTCGTCTAGTAGTAGCTAGTAGTAGGAGACACGCAAGAATTCACTTTGCATGTCCATCTCGCAAAGAGGTGTCGTGACCACAGCGCAGAACTGAGAAAAACAAATCCCTGTCCATAAANTTTGAGTCGCATGCGGATATCCCTATCTACTCTAGTCTTCTCCGCTTTTCACTATAGTCAGAAGGTACACCTCGCTTTCGTTCGTGTCTCGGAGGCGACCTTGACCTTGACCTCGACCGCGAGTAAGATTGTCTCCGCGAATACCCCCTATGAGGATCATCATATCGAGCTCGTTGCTTCTCGTATCTATCGTTGTCGTATTGCCCACGTCCGCCACCTCTTCCCTCTCGGTCTCGATTTCTTCTGTCGAACTGGTTATTGGAAGTGCGGTCATGGCCGCGGTCACGATCACGGTCGCGAGGTCGGTCGTCTCTATCACGCCATGAATCTTTGTCTTTGAACGTGGCATTGGCTCCAGTCCCGCCTGGTCCACGACCAGGCATAGGACCTTGGTTTTGAGGACAATCTGGAAGGCAAACGGGTCAGAACCAAGATTCTCAAAAGAGTAGACACAACACCAACCTTTCTTCAAATGCGGTCCGCCACACAAGAAGCATCCGCCACCCTCCATAGACGTCCCACCTGTCTTGACAGGTCCAGATCCACCAAAGCCACCATTTCCGGCAGTTGTATCTTGATCCAACAAATGTGTGTATTTGGTCCGACCGCGTTTGCCAAAGTTCTTGACTTGCATGACTTTAGGGAGGAGCGAGACGTCGACAGTTGACTCCGTAGCTTCGGTATAGTCATGCCGTTTGAGAATCTCAGCATCCTACATAAGGAGAGTGAGCGGGATGTAAAAGGGTAGGGCGTAGGGAGGATATGTACCTGGTGGAAAGCACCTTTGTGCCAATACTTCTGAAGGAATTTCTGCTGACCCTTCGGTTTTTCTGCTCGCGTTTTTTCGGCGCGTTCCAGGTCCTCTTTCAGCCGTTGTTCTTCTGGTAGTGCGCGTCGACGCTCGATTTCTGCCCGCTCTTCTTCTCTTCGCACTTCTTCCTCTTTTTCCTTCTTAATACGACCGAGTTCACGCAGCCTCCAGGCTTCAAACTCTGCGGTGGGATCCAGACCGTCTGTGTCGTCTACATCCGGTACTTCGTCTTCTTTCTGTTCTAGTAGAATGTGACGCGTAAGTAACTTGCCCCAACCGCACAAAGGTTGGAAGAGCACGCACTTTCAGCCAATTCTCGACGAATGCTCTCCGCGACGAGATCGTGACTTTGTTTCTTGCGTTCCTCAGCTTCCTGCTCCTTTTTCTTCAGAGCTTCTTCGGTGTCATTGAGGAGGGCGTCGCGTTCGGCAATGGTGCCGCGATTTCGCCTATGAGACGGTATGAGAGGAACGACCAGCAGGGTAATAGCAAGCATACTTTGGTACGAAGACAGGTCTGAACTGGACTTTCGGTTGTTCCTCGTCCTCAGATGAGCTTTCCTCTTCTTCGCTAGACTAGGTTTCAGCCTTAGAACGATCCTCGCAAGGAGGAAGGGGGGTAAACATACCTCTTCCTCGCTTTCCTCTTTCTGCGGCTCCCCTTCTGACTCTTCTTCGGACTCTTCATCAAAGTCAATATGATTGACGAGGAAATAGTAAGAATAACGTACCTTCCAACAGAGTCCTCCCGCTCTCTTCACGGCCAGCAACAATAACTTTACCATCCCGCGATATGTTCACATCACGGAGGGTAACGTTCATGGCCTTGATCTTCGCATCCCCCCTTACGGCCGCCTTCAACTGCATGTCATCTTCCTCATCTTCGTCGTCGCCCCCGATTTCCTGGTCTCCCGCAATGTCGACATCCCCTGGTTCAAGGCCGTCGTCGTTGTTGTCGTCTTCTGCATCCGAGTCCGAGTCGGCTTCGGCGACACCTTTGGGTGCCTTGCCTTTCCAATAGCGACCGACGGGTTTGGCTGGTCGAGGAGCTTGCTTGCGGACGGTGGTAGAAGACATTCGATGGAGAACCCCTTGACAAGCGCCCAGCCCAGTTTGGTATGTTATGTAAGTCGACATCAGCAACATCCAACTCCCAAACAACTCTTCTGACCACACGGACTTCCCTGCCGTCGCGAAGCTCAATCACTACAGCTTTGAAGCATCCAAATTGACGCGTGTTCTTGACGAAGGCACGCGAACTCCATACCGATCTTGGCAGACCGCTGTGAGCTCGCTGTGAGGTTCTAAATTTGTAACCTACTCTCGGATTACCGGACCCAAGAAGTTCTTGCAAACGAACGCTGAGCCCTGCTGAGGCCTGATCGAATCAACTGTCGCTATTCCCATCGCTTAGGCCAACTGCTCGGGCAACATCCGTCGTACTAATGAGCAAGGATTCTTCTAGACTCGGAGTAGTCAGATTGCCGGCTACTGCGCTGCATCCAGCCCTACTATCACTACCTCCAAGGTCGCTGCGATTCGGCCTTCGATAAGACATGGTCACTTCGTACGTTACCAGGTTCTGGCCAGGCAAAATGACGCCCCTTTGTCTTAAGACACAAGTCGCCAGACACTCATTACACCTTGCTCTGCACCTATCATTCATGACATTGATGTGTATCATGTATTGACAGCATCCTGCTACGCACGCAGCAGTAGGCTGTGGTTCGGTGTGGGCGAAATCAAGGTAGAATACCATATCAGCTCCAGATATCGTCCAATCTTCTTCCATTCCCTGTCTCTCAGCTGTCTGTATCATCAATCGAAGCGGATGCGCAGCTGAAGGGAGCTACTATGGACCATTGCTTTCTACAGCTCCACTCAAATTCGGCCAATTTTGTCATTTATGCTGTGTTTTAGCTGTTCATATCATCAACGGAAGCTGGCACGTAGTTGAGAGGATCATTGTCTGCTACAGCTTGACCCAAGATAGGCGTCGCTTCGTGTTGGGGTTTTCCCTCAAACTCTTTGACCAATGCGTCTTCGACACGCAAGTCGGCAGCCCTTCTCCGTCCGCACGCCGGCGTATCGCCCCCATCCGGTAGTCACTTCCTTGCCACGGGAGTGCGTTCATCATTATACCACCAATGAAAGCACTGGAAATGTGTCTACGGACCGAGACACTGTCACCGTCGGTATTCAAAGCTACCTCACCACCGGAGGTACAATGCTGCGAGCTACTTCCAGCTGATGGTTCTGCAACCCAAGCCAAGACCCAATTTGACGGAACATAGAGTATTCCAGGAGAGTCGGGCTCCAAGTCCACTAGTAGTGCTCTGCGAGAGACTTCACTGGCGCGTAATAGATTCTTCTGTTTTGAGATGACGCACGCGAAGTTCATGCTCAGGGAAGTGGTAAGACCTGCAAGGATTATGCAAGGAGCCGAGGTTCCTGCAGGGGCTAGGGGTACTCATGTCAGGTGACCTCGGAGGGAGGCGCTTCCCCATTCACGGGACGTTTTTAGTAATTTCTTGGTGACTCCGGACTGCAAATCACCCATATATGGAAGGTGTCGGGCGAGTTTTGGGAGGAAGTTGAGGCAAAGAGCGTCGGGATTTGCGCATAACTCCAAAGACACTTGGATTATAAAGATGCCACCCCAATGCCATCCGCGACAACATTCACTCTCTCCTTCCGAAATCAAGACTGCTCTCCTCCATCTCCCTTGCTTTCATGTCTCGATGCTCAACCGATACTTCTCTGGAGCCTTGCTGGAGCCTAGGAGACAATGAGAAAACATTCTTGCGTCATCCACTTTCTCCTTTCCCTGCGGCGTCTAAATCGTACCAAAGACCTTTCACCTCAAGAACGATTACCAGTGTACCACATTTACTTGATACATTGAAGACATGTCACTCAGCCTCTTCCCTCTTGCACATCACCGACTCCATCTCACGTGTTCATCCTTCGGTGGCGGCTACGACTACGACTGATCAATATAATACTTGATCAAGACCTCCACGAAGGAATACCACCAAACAGTTGTACCTCTTTGCTCTCCCCCCTGGGAATTAGTAAACTGTTTTATTTAAATAACTTTGGAACTTACAGATGTTTCGACGTCGGCACAGGGGACTATCAAACCTGTGCTGCGTTCAGTCGTACGACGAGCCGAATCCCACTACCCCAGCTTGATCAAAAGCCATGACATCCGAGATCCAAATCTCTGTTCAATGGGGTAACGATAATATCACTCGAGCACCCACCACCTTTATAGCTCGTTAGTACTTTAGCTTTAGTCCTCATACCTTGATACTCAGTACTCACCAACCCACCACTCCTGCCCGTTCAACCACATGAACGTCGCGCCTAGGCTCTCTCAACCAGTCGTCATTGGCGATATTCTCGTCTCTATGCCTTCTGGTCTACTCCGTGTCGCTGCCAACGCGATTACGGGCAGAGTCTACTCAAGCGACATGACCGTCTTATTCCTCCTCGCTCATCGCTTCACCCCCGACGAAGGTGGCCTGCATGCCATAACCTTCAGTGTCACTTCTGTTTCCCAGGATGGAGCGGAGAGCCAGTACGTTCGCCACTGTACTCGCCACTCATTATCAATGCTAACTCGGGCTGTATCAACTCCGCAGGCCCCGTATGGTCTCGCGAAGTGAACTCTCGGCTGCCTCCGTTGTTGCATTGCAAAGTTATGCTCGTGACAACGCTGTTATGCTCTTCAATGCGCTAGGCTCATCGCCAGCTTTCTACATCGTCGGGTCGTTTGAGAGGCACGATCGTGTTTTTTCTCGTGTAGGCGGCATCGTCGTACGCAGAGAGCTCCAGGCTGGTGCCACCGGTGCCACTGGCCCTCCATCTTGTCAGTTAACCATCGGCCCTTCGGCATTCTCTCATCGCTGACGTCCACAGAAACATATTCCGGGGCGCCTTTGCCACAATGTTCCACAGATTCTCCATTACAAGGGCCTTGTAATGATAATACGCTATCAAGTCATCAACTCTATTTGCAACGCAGGCTGTATTGGATACCCTCTGCGCTTTTGATATCCACTGCTATGCTGTATCCCCTCCCTTCAATAATTGATGCATGTCATCGTCATTTTAAACACATTCCACTCGCCCTAGCTTCGCAAAAAGAAGTGGGGACTCGCCATGCCATCAAGAGGAACCCCAACGATCAATCTTCGGGCATGTCGCCCGACGACAGACACAGGTCCTGTCACTGAACCTTGTAGCCTGGCTGACAATACGTACTCTGGCAAAAGGCCAAGAGCTAGAACTACGAATCAAACTGGACTATTTGGTATGAAGAAATTTTTTGTTCGAAGCGGTAACATACTTCTTGATTGTATTCATGTCCGTGCTGAGCGAGGTTCGAACGGCGGGCCTCCACTTGCAGCAAGTGATCGTCAGGCTCTAGAAAACTGACTTTTCCGCTTTTGGGTGAGGTGCGTGCCAGGGTTGGTTCGGGTCTGGGGTCTGTGAAGGGATACATTGGGTACGAAATCGTGTCTCGGCTATCTCGGAGTAAAATGTGAACGATCCCCGTCGATTTGCTGGCTATTTGGGCATCTTTCGGTTACCTTTTGGGTAGACTCTCTGAACGAAATTAGCAGGCGCTTAGTCACTCCACGATCCTGGCCAACCAGCGCTTCGGACTTGTAAGAAATTTTCACGTCCTCCACCCATCCACTGTTTTCCACAACCCGCCGACCTCGTGCAGTTCGTCCACTACGACAAYGKCCACGACRMGMTACCACCCACYCTATAGCTRCTGTGCTGTCCTCCTTKGAAGCCRTCGCGCATNGNNNNANNNTTGARAATGYTGCTCYYAGGTCTTTCCGGKGCCATCCGWRTTMMGTGNNTYGGGTCAACGCATGTTTCCTTCCTTNCCCTGTCCTGCCTACCCTCCCGAACGTTCACGCCAATTTCCTCGTCAACGGCACCGTGTTCCATTAGTACACCCCAGACATCCAAACCCAATACTATACAATCTACTCCCCTCACCTATTCGGTAAAGTCACCCGAGTCCCTCCGCGGCCACTCCTTGACGTCCTTCCTGGATTATCCCGCTGCATATTCCTTCGCTGCTTAGTACGCTCATTGTATAGAGTAGATGTTTTGTAGAATTTAAATAAATTGAGCTTTTATCTATTTTCGTGTGGTCTACAATCGCAACCGTGTCATGCTTTCCGAGTGGGTCAACTATAGGTCCTTAATTGGGTACGTTTTAAGTGACCAATTTTTGGTCCATCTTTGGGTACGAAACGGGCCCGTTCAGGGTACTAAATCGTGATTTTTACCCAAAGTGTGACTTGGTGGTTTTCTAGAGCAGGAGGTCTCACAAGAGGGTACCCCTGCATCGCGACGCAACGACGCGCAGTTGTGCTATCGTACCAACCAAATGCACCGTTCATTGGTACGATTATTTGCCAGAAGCTACTTGCGGTCTGAACAGCTTTCCTTCACAAGGTAATGCACAATTTTTCGATCTTCCCTTCAACAAATTTCTTTCTCACGTTTATACTGGGGGGCTTCGGGTTGGCCTTCGGGGTGACTTCTGGAACCTTTATATAGGACTACGGCGCAGTAATCGATATGGCGTATCATTCTATGCAACATCGCAGTCGCTTTGCCAAGACTTCGTTACCCCAACGAAAGCNGGGGAAGCGATTTGCATTCACTATTTGACACGTTGTCAGCAAGTTTTGTCGTGCCATTCAGGAAAATGCAGCTTGAGCGCGTCTTGCACTTTTCCACTTTCGGTGTGCGCTGGGAGCCAGCAGCCCCCCACACAGGGCTCGTGTCTTGGCGTGAGGCGCTCATAACTGTCTCCTTGCAGCTTGAGCGATAGTGGAAAATTGTCGCTGAAAAATACGCGCTGCCGTAAAGTCAATCCGCAGCAGCAGGCCAAACGTTGATGGAAGCTAGATTCGAGCTTGGCTGCCGATCCTGGCTGTACAGGTAACATAAGGACCGCTGCCACCATTCAGGATGTACTTGATCACAGTTGCCACTTGCGGCTTTCAAGGGCCGTCTCAGCGGGAGTTTAAATATTAGTCAGATCACTTTATGTTGCCGACACAAACGTCAGTCACGGTACGGCATAATCCACTATCGCTTCCTCCTTTGCACAGAACGCCAACCATCCATGCCAAGTTGTTAGACATGGCCTCAAAACGAGTTCAAGACGACCAGGGCTCATCAAAGAATCGGCCTGCCAAGCGGTCAAAAGCAAGTCAAGCATGTGCTACTTGCAGAAAACACAAGACACGCTGTGAACTCCTCGACACAAATTGCACGACCGGACCAATCCAATGTCACCGCTGTCGAGTACTTAATATCGAGTGCTCGTTCGAAAATTCGGACATCATCATCCTGCCAAAGAATTCAGGGAATCCCCCTGGCGTTCTGCCTGGAGTCGACTGCTCAAGCGGAAGCGGAGAACGCGTTTCTGAGCCATCGTCTGAATCCCCTCATGGCGAAAGTACTAGCCCACCGGCCCCGGAGATAGTGAATAGGCTGCTAAAGGTCGAAGACTTCGTTCCAAATCCACGCACGCCTTGGGGGTTCCTCAACTTACCGGAGGGGTTCGATTGGGGCTCGGCACCAGTTACTGCGGTTCATGGCCTCACAATGCCTGCAACGCAAACACATCGAGGGACTTCCTACCCAGAAACCTCGCTGCAAAATATCCTCACGGCCTCTCAAATATCGAACTGCCTTGAAATGTGAGCCTCCCTCCGATGCCGTCTGGGAGTCACTTTCACTAACCAGCTGGAAGCTTTGAAACTCGGCATCGACCATGGCTCAACCTACCGATGTCAAGGGAAAACTCCACAGCCTTGGATCTCGTTCGTTGCTGTGTCGCCGCCCGCCATTTGGACGCACAAACTCGCTCAAGGGTGGCCCCTAGGTTACAGGCCTTGGTGGAGAAGACGATACTTCAGCCAGGATATCTATCCCCCTCCTTCGAATTCGTAGAGGCGCTCCTCATACTCTCCCTCTGGGAACCCTTACATGGCGATGGTTATAACATTCCCCGAGACAGCCGTTTGCTTGCAATGTCCGCAATCGAAGCTGCAATGTCCATAGGGATCGACCGATATGATATCATGAACCTCAGAAGGCTGTCTCTCGAACACCTGGATCCAATGTCTGAAGAAGTTCGGGGGACACGGATGTGGGCTACAGCTTCTAACATCGAACAATTGTTAGTGCTACACCACCCTGATCGTCCTCATGTTTTTNCCCGCCCTAATTATTCTCGCAGGTTGCTTTTCGGCAGTGGCAAAGTTCCTAGGTCGAAGCGACCCCGTCCGGACAATCTTGAAGAATTTGTAACGGTGTATAATACGGATGACTCACGAGATGTCCGCCTTGTCCTCACGCGCAGATTAATCGATATCACACACCGTGGGATGTCCATAACTATGGACAATCCCGCTGACTTGGGTCAATGGTACAAGGAAACAACAGAAGTTCTTGCGTCAATGGGATGGATCCATCGCCTTATAGCCCCCCTACCAGGTGAGCTGCCCGCCTCTTGAGACTGCCGTCGCTTACATGTGGACCCCGTTCTTCCCCGGCATGAATAGTTATCTCCCCATTCGATGCGTTTTACTTCAACATGGTTGAGGTGCACTATAACCTGTCGCGGTTGCTCGTCCTGCACCATACCCTTGTCACCATGAGACAAGTCTTTGATCAGTCAAGTCAACGTATGTGGTTCCAAGTGCAACACAATAATATCTACGTTGCACATGGGTGGACTGGTGACGCACTTTACTCCGCAGAAGCCGCCCTTATCGCCATCCTCTCTAGACCAGATATCACGTCTCTCTCCACTGCGCCCGACCAATACTTCCTCCTGATCACCTTTGCTTGCACGTTCCTCATCGTCGCAAGATTTGCTATCTACCATATTCGAGAGGGGCCTGTTCATGGGCAGACCGAAAACCTGCTGAATCGCATTGCGGAGCGGTTCCAACAAGCGTCACTATCCCCAGACCATCTTCCGAGCAAATGCGCAGAAGCTATCAAGGAGTTGGTCGGCGCCTGGGATCGACGGGGTCCTCGAATGATAACTCGATACAAGGAAGAAGCCATCCCTTCCTCTAGTTCGAGCTCACAACCGACGCCCCAATCCTCCTCATCTCACTCAACATCAAGTTCAACATCAATCCCACTTCCTTTCTCGCAACCTGGCCAAGCTACGCTCCCACTCCCCTCGACTGCACTAGCCCCATCATCTTCCTTTGCATCACTCACAGATCCGGAGCTGTTCTTCGATTCACAATTTTTGGTCTTCATTTATCACGAATC
>JAPEVF010000315.1:0-51257 GCA_029747585.1 Pleurotus djamor | reverse complement strand
ATTCACGGTACAGGATAACTCTGGTGGGACACATTTATCCTGTACTGTGAATTCACGGCGAGTTCATGGTAGCGGATAAGTGTGTCCCACCTGAGTTATCCTGCACCGTGAACTCGCCAATAATTCACCGCATGGGATAATTTAGGACGGATACGCTTATCCTGTACTGTGAATTCACGGCGAGTTCACGGTAGCGGATAAGTTCACAGTATGTGTTAATGTCACTGAAAGAAGAATACATAGCAAGACCAGAAAACGGACAAAAAAGACACGTCATACATCTTACACACCACTGGTGGGTACCGAAAGCAGCCGCAGGGCCTCCAAGTTTCCAAGCACAACATCCTCAATCCCGACACGGCCTTGCATGCTGCACTCCGAAAATTTGACTGTGCATGTCACTGGCAAGATCTTACGAAATGCAAGGGAAACAATATGGGGCTGGTTCACGGGTGAATGGTAGAACTGCAGGGTCTTCAAATGTTGAAACGTGTCAGGTTCCATTTCCTTAGCATCTTGAAGGCCAAAGGATGGTCGGCAATCCGCGTAAAGCCCCAAGTATTGGAGCTTGGGGGCGTGTCGACCTGCTGTCACTACGTCGAGCAATGTCACATTCGGTACGACTGTTGGGACGTAGCCATCGGATTTCCCGATTTCAAGGTATTGAAGTGAGGGGAGCGCGGAAAGCAGACCATGTAGACCATCGCCACTCAGCTGCAGTGGAAGATTGAACTCCAACGAGAGCCGATGGAGGTGCTTGAGCGAGGTGACAGGCTGGATGACCAGCCAGTCTGGGTGGGCAAAGGTTTCCCCTTTGATGGAAAGTGACCGGAGGGACGGCCATCTTGCGGAAACCATATCGATGAATCCAGCGCAGGCTTCTCCGTGTTCTGGGTCTATCGACACTATAGATAAGTCGGAGAGCACAGATGCAAATTCCGTAGCGAAGCAGGCTGTGGCCTTTTCCAGGGAGGTAGCCAAGGCTAGGCGTTGCAGCGACAGAAATCCATTGTTGCTCACCTCAGACATGAGGGCGGGGAAGTTTGGCGGGGAAGGGTGGGTTGTCTCTAGCACTTTCAGAGATGACATTGAAGACAGGACACCCATAGACCATGGCGTGAGGGACATCGATGGGATTGACAATGTTCTCAATGAGGCCAGCAGCCGAACATTTTGGAATACAGCATGGATTTGGCCATCTGCATCCTCAGGTAGTGATTCGCAAACCACAAAAAGGCTGGTGAGATTGGGGGATTGCAGCGGAAGTTTTCGGAGGCACATGTCGAAGTGCATATCACCTGCCGCTCCATTTGAATGTATGATCTGGAGGTTTCTCACAGATTCACCCAAGAAGACGTCCAGCTCGGAGGGATTGGCACCGCAATATAGCTCTTGTAAATTGGGGAGCAGGGGCGTGGTCGAGCGTCGGGCCAGAACGGAGGTGAAGACGGACGGGTCGATGTCATCCGCAGTGATCCGAAGGACCTTTATCCTTCCGCAATACTTCTCAAAGGTTGCCCAATCTTCAGTATGAATGGGGCGGCTAAGCATCTAAAATGATGGTTGGTTAGTCTTGCTACAGTGTGCCGCCATCCATAGAGATCACTTACCCATTTTGAAACGGCCTCGTTCCATATCAGCGGGGCAAGAAGAGACAAGACCCTCTTGAGGTCAAGGACGCGTCGCCATAGGAAGTCGAGAGCAACCTTTGTCCAGGCTTTACATGTGAGGGCACAGTGAAGGTGGTCAGTCCCAGATGTATGTTGAAGGATTATTTGAAATAGATCGAGCGAGTTGAGTACACCGCTGGCGTTGGACATGGTGGTTTTTCAAAAGGAAGCGTGACATCACTTGTGACAACTGTCTCATGATCAGCACGTGAGGTGTCACCCCTAAATGGCGCTTGCTTGGGCGGATGAGCCGAGGGCACCACTTAATTAGCCAACTAACACCCCGAACACGCTAGTGATAGCGGCTTCCACTAATTTGTGAAGTCTAAAAATGAAAGATGGTGAGGTTGTGACGTAGAGGTGTATAATCTGTGGTGTGAAGACGCGCATAGGGGCGTCGGACATTAGGAGTATCTACTCAGGTGGCTTCCAGTGTCCCACTGGGAGGTGAGACGGACTTATCCTGTGCCGTGGATTCACGGAAATGCGAATTCATGGTGTAGGATAATATCTCCGTGAATCCACAGTAGAGGATAAGTCCGTCTCACCTCATTTATCCTCTACCGTGGATTCACGGAAATGCGAATTCATGGTGTAGGATAATATCTCCATGAATCCACGGTAGANGATAAATGAGGTGAGACGGACTTATCCTCTACCGTGGATTCACGGAAATGCGAATTCATGGTGTAGGATAACTCACGTCTCTCAACAACACGCAAACGAAGACAACAAGTCTGCATGGATACCACAGCAGAAGCAAAGATGAGGCTACAAGAGGGGAGTATTCTAAGCCTTCGAACCCTTCCTTGCCTTTGGCACTCCAACCGCCTGCATCACTTCATCCCAGCCTTCCTTCCTCTTGATAGTTCGTCTTCCTGAAGCACTGGGGAAGTGATAAGGAAGGGATATGAAACCAATAAGCATTCCACTTACCGTGCTGGGGGGAGTGTATCACCCTGCGGTGCGACATCAAGGACTGCTTGGGAGGTATCCTTGGAACCATCGCTGCTTCCCTCCACCGGTGTCTTCGTTGGCTTGGGTGTAGCTTTCTGCACAGCTTTACCGGCGGCTGAGTCCTTGCCAGCCTTTTCCAATGCATTCTTCGACTTTGCAGGGGGCTTCTTGGATGCGGCGGACGACTTGTTGGGGGGTGCCTCCTCCTCCTCCTCCTTCTCCTCCTCCTCCTCCCCGTTCTTCTTCCCTCTCGAGCTCTTCTTCTTCCCCCCTACATCGGCCTCGCCCTTCTTCGACAACACCTTCGTGGACTTTCTGGCAGTCTTCTTGGGCGGGATCTCCTCCTTCTCCATCTCCTCCTCCTCCTTCTCTTCCTCCCCATCCTGCTCCGTCCTCTTCTCCGCCCCCTCCGCCTCCACTGCCACCTCCCCATTATCTNCCCCCCCCCTTTCTCCCCTCTGCATCCTTCTCCTCATCCTCGTCTCCTCCGGGAACCTCTTGTCGTAGGATTTTGAGGAGGGCAGATACAGCATCCTTGTGTCTCTTCCACGGACCGTTCCTTGATTGGCGACTGACAGTTTTTCGTGACGCTAGATGCAGACCCCAAATCTTCAACATCCAGAATGTGATCAAGATGCCGTGCGCCCCACGTTGAAGGAAGGGTTCGACATGAATCTCCATGTGTGGAGATTTCGCCAAGCGGGACGTCGCAAGGGCCAGTCGTGGTCGAAGCCATGTCTCGAACTCCTGGGCGATGCATGGGCTTTTGATCAGGGGGTCTTCATCAAAGGCATCGCCCCGAGAAATGGTGGTGATCCACCCTTTGGTGATACTCGGCAGATCCTCGAAGGCGGTGGGGATTTCAAACTTGCGTTCGCTTGGGTCTGCTTCCTCGGCTTCGGCAAAGGCATCACAAAGCTCGACCCAGTGTTTGCCGATTCTGGAGCCGTCGATTTGCAGGAACCCGCAGAGTGGTAGGATCCCTCGGAAAGCGGCCATCTCCTGCGATGAGGGGATGAGATCGGGGATGACTTTAGGGCCGGGCTGAGAGGACTTCGCATTCTTGTTGCCGTTTTTCGTGCCTTTGGGTTTCGTGCCTTTGTTCTTCTTGCCGTCTTTTGGATCTTCGAGTCTGAGGTCAGGAGTAGTGAAAGTGGGATTGGGGTAGATCCCAGGGAAGCTGTTGGTATAATAAAGGTGTCAGAAGCAAAGAAACCATGATGCAGCGTATATTATAACTCACCGGTCAGGATGCTTGTAAGTATTGAACAACCGACTGCACTGTGCGAGAACCTTGTCGAGATGTGGGATTCCAAAATTGAAATGCGCGACATATGATGGGGCGCCACTTTCTATGAAGGAGTCTCCGTCGTTGTCAGAAAAGCAGACGAAGGCAAAGTCCCGCAAAACCATGCCTATGCTGAGCAACATTTGTTCAACAGAAAGGCGAAGGCCCAGTGTACCCTTCAGGCCGAGATGAGGGTTGCTCAATAAGTACTCCAGGAAAGAGTCGAAACCCAGTTCAGAGTAGAAGGCCTCGTTGCACCATGACCTGTCATATCCCCAGACTCCGAACTCGGGCAGCAACTTTTTGGACGTTGCCCCTACCAAACCACTCTGGATACCAGTCAGTAAGATTCGACGCGGTGAGGCTGATTACAACACACCTTGCAGTCATCAAGGCATCCTACCAACGCCATATACTCCGGGTGGTCGGGAGCCAGAGATCTTAAGAAGGCAACCCGAGATTGAACATCATTGGGCACCGTGCTGGGAGGTTGACGCTGACGCGTGCTGGCAGATATGCCTGCCTTGGCTGCCGCCCCCGTCGCCACCTCGTCTTAAAGCGGTGCTGGTTAGATGGGCCATCAACGCAGAGGAAGAGGGTGAATCACCTTTCCCATTTGATTCGGGCTCGGCCATCTGCACATCATCCTCAACGTCTGTAGCCCACGTTAGTAAACCAGGCCGTTCACATGTGTTGAGTAGAAAAAGACATACCATCCATTAGGAACGAAACACGTTTTTTCTTTTTCGGAGGAGAAGTAGCCCCGGCTAGCTCGGCTGAAGAGAGAGAGATGAACATCAGTTGGGTTGGAAAACGACAGTAATTAAGAGGGAACATCCCACCATCTGAATCTTCCAGGTCCTCGTGATCATTGATGTCGTTATCGGGGAACTTTCGCTTGTCTCCAGCATGGGCGGATTTAGGAGGAGCTATGGTATCCAAGAGCCATCCCCGAGCGCAACAATAAGTATATTGTGCCAAGGATATCTTGGTGTTCAAACCACCGACCTTCCTGATCCTCTGAGTCGCTGTCAAGCACTACCGCCCTCCGCTTTCCTTTGGCCTTGGCAGATAGATGGTCACCTCCAGTAGAAGTTCAGCATTCAAAGCATCCAACATTGGAAAATAACGTACGGGATAGCTTGGCATTTGCGGGTACCATATCTTCATGGCCTTCATTGTCAGATCCTCTTTCGACCGACGCCTCATCATCTGGAATGTTGACAAGATCAAAATGCTCGCCATCATCATCCTCGGAGGGTAGAGTTTTCTTGGTCCTCTTGGTAGAAGACGAATCGTTGACTAAGGTTAATAATGAATGGAAGAATCAGCCATGGTCATATCTTGGATAGAACAAATGTTTGGCCTCACCAGGTGTATCGTTGTCGTTGTCGCTGGCCTTCTTAAATATCAGCGGGACTTTCCCATCTGCCTCTCGCAACCGCCAATGGGTTAGGAGGAGGCGAAGCTGGTGAAGTTTCAGGCCTGAGGGTTGAGAAAGGACTATACCCTTGGGAAGCGAGTCGCCCTCTATGTATTCATCAGGGTCTTCCGAAATTCGTTTCCAGGAAACATGGTCAGTATTGACTTGGGCCTCTAGAGAGAATATGAGTGACAAGCCCCATACAAATGAAGCTGGATGAAACTCACCCGATACAGCCTTCACATACTGACGAACCTTGTCGGCGATTTGCACCTTCAAACGACCGGTCTCCTCTGCTGTTGGAACCAAGGGAAATCCACTCTCGTCCGTCCTCAAACCCTGCTCCGCAGCCTTGGCCAGACCATTCTCGGTTATGTGCGGCACAACCTCATCAGCCCATGCTGTCGTAAAGTTGGTCTTCAATGTCGGACCCAGCTTCGACAGCGGGCGAATGGGTTCCTTGGTCTCGGACCTGCAAAAATGTCAACCTTTGAAGTGCCGTTCAAATGGTCTACTCACAGATGGGTGACCACATTACCGTCTGAGTTGAGATACGATGCGACAATTACGGCGGTCATACCGTACACTCGCTGAAGCTGGTCCAGGCAAGCCTTTATCGCACTTTGACCCTTCTTATCGGCCAAACTGAGAAACGGTTAGCATATCTAAGCATTCGCGGCGGAGACGTGACCCACTATCTTCTAGTTTCCTCATCTGCCTCCCCTCGGTTCGCGTCGTCAGCCAGCTGCGTATACTTGTCACGTTCTGACTGCTTCAGCACGTCCTCCCAAAAAATCTCCCTGGCGCGGTTGTGCTCGAGAAGAGCGGTCGCTGGGGAGTCCTGCGGGATGTTCTTCGATTTAGGGTGAAGTCGAGTCTCGACTTCGCTAAGAACACGAGCAAATCTTTCCTCAAGCTGGACTGCTGCCAATTCAGCGCCAGTCGTTCTGTGGGAGAATATGGTGGAGTCTTGCTGCGGTCGACGTTTCCCAGTAGTACCGTCGGACTTCCGTTGCTCCTGAAGAGTGTTCTTGAAGTAGTTGTAGACTTTCTATTTATCATTCGTAAGCATGGCTAGACAATGACGCAAAGAAAGAGCACGAAGCACCCACCTTGACCGTATAACTCTTGGAAGTGAAGTACTGAGCCAAGTCGCCATCTTTCGACGATTCTACGATCCCCCAAATCTCGCCACCAAGGGCTTGCTCAATTTCCTCCCTCTTGGCGCCTTGGGCCGCGACCCAAGTATCGAACTTCCCCTTCATAAGGATGCCAATCTGTGGATGGCGGTCAATCCAGCGAGTGCGACCATCTCCATCAACGTCCTTCGTCTTTGAAGCGCGCGCCATTTGTGAGTGGAGTACAAGGAGGTGTTGAGTGAGTTATGTCGTGATTTGAGAAAAGAAGGTCGTCCAGTGAGATATGAAGTTCTCAGAAATTCGCGAGATGTGGGATATCTGGAAACTTGTGGGGTGGAGGATATCTGGAAACTTGTGGGGTGGAGGATATCTGGAAATTAGCAGGACGATGGGACGGATGTCGGTGGGTTTTCGCCGCAACGGAGTCAATATTGAGGAAATGACTGGGTGCAGTGCCCCTGGCGCGTTCATCGCCTCACAACTAAAAAAAAATCTGGAAAAAAAATAAGATGGGACCCTACGAGTAAGTATATTGAGGCATCCTCTTCACAATCTGATGGGACCTTCAAACTTCACATCAACCAGGAGGGTTGTATTTAGCGTCGGGAGTATGTCAACGGCGTTCTGGTAGTTCTTGCCAATGTAGGAGGTAATGGTAACCGAAAAGTACAACCGCCTGCCGAGTTCCGAATGCGACTGCGGATGGCGATTAACCCAGGGAGTGTAAACGTTGATGTCAGCGTTGGACACCATTGGGGAGTTGGGCTGTTGGGAGTTGTTCACAGATGCGAAGAATGACTTGGAAGGAGGGATTCTTCACGGAAGAGGTGGATACTCCAGAAAATTGTGGGGTGCAGGCTTAGCGGCAATCGTCTGGCCGAAACACCGAGTTGCAAGTCAGGGTAAAGCGAAAGGGTTCATCCGTACTTGCGCCAAGACGCGACTGTTTTAGTATGGCGCGTTCAATATTGAGATGATGGCTAATTGCACTGCCCTGGCGCGCCGGTCGCCTCCCAACTCTGGAACGAAATTGAGGACGGTACCCTACGATTATATTGATCGGATCTTCCAGCTTTACATCGGCCGGGAGGTTTGAAATTAGCGTATGGAGTATGCCAGTGGCGACGTTACTGATTGGGGGCGCGGCTTTGGCACGTAGGAAGTAATGTTAGCCGAAAAATATAGGCGCCTGCGGAGCTCGAACCCCGGATCGTTACTTAGATCTGGCCACCAATGCTATCCCTGTGAAGCACAGAAGTGCGAGTCCAAATGCGAACGGTGAAGGTGGTCAAGATGGAATATTTGAATGCCAGAGGCAGCAACAGCAAAGGAACCGACTAGGTTTAAGGTGGTATAACGACTGAGTACTTGGACGCAAATCGCAATCGTCTGATAGTTAACGAAACAAATTATACGTGACAATGGACGGATAAAATGGATTCAATGGAGGCCAGAAAACGACGCAGTAAGGAATGGCGGGGAAAGGAATGTGTGTTTGATAACCAGTAGGTAGGCGATCTGTGTTCGTTCGAGGGGAAAGGAGTGTGTGTTTAATGGTAGGAAATGGGTATAACAAGTAGGTAGGCAATCCTTGTTCGATCACATCAGGCCTAAACATACTCATGGGCATGAGCTTGCATCCATTCGTGGACGTCCTGGTGGATAAAGCGGCATCGGTGAAAATTAGAACTGGGTGAGTGATTGAACTTGAAACACTCACTTCAATTTCTTCCTCCAGAGATGCCGCAGGGTGAGGAAGTTTGACGTCCGAATAAGCCCTCCAACTAGTCTTCCCAACCTCGCGCTCAATGAAACGTTTATCCCTCACATTTCCCGTCATCCAGTCCTCTGCAGCACTTTGACGAAGCTTCTCCCGAAAAATCTTTGGGTGTGTCCGGAATAGACGATCGAGAAGCATGTCTAAGGAGGCGAAAGATAGGATGTCGTCATCAACCAGTGTGGTATCTCCATCGGATGTGGATGGTGGAAATGTGCCGCCCAAAGTGCTGGTGTGGTGAGGGAAGATGGAGGAAAGCATGTCGACATCATCAGCTTCTGTCTTGGGGGTGGTCGCGGTGGAATCAGCCTCGAATGGAGGAACGGATGCCTCCATGCATGATTTTTGCTTGCGGCGGATCGGTCGGGGCTTGGGTCGTGGTTTGGTGACGGTCACAGTAGACTTTGCATGGGATCTGAGGCGTCGAAGAAATGGAAGCTGAGAGGGCTTTCCGCTTCGAATGGCTGACTTTGCCATGGTCTAACAACAGGAGGGAGTAGGGCAGATGGGGTACAGATTCCAACCGTCGCCTGTACTTAAGTCGGTTCAGACGAGGACGACCAATTTCCAGCGGATCTCTCAGTCGAAAAGCAGGCCNAAAAATGCATTTTCGGTGGTAGGGGAAAGGTACAGACTAGCTACGATCCCGATCTGGGGTGGTACTCGGGAGCTCGGGCTAATATTGTGGCTTGGATGTCGTCAACGCCACTGATGGCCATTGGCCGCGATCGGGCACATTGGTGCGCATTGCGGACCATCCAATAGTGCAAGTCCTGAGATAAATGCTCAGTCAGTAGCTTGTCACCAGCAATAATGCCTGAAAATATCGTACCGAAATTTCTTTCAAAAAGTTTGGGGAGGGGCGGGGCATTCCGGCACGACACCGCTCGCGCCAAATCATCTTGGCAATTGCCAACTCGATGATCGCCCTTGTCTCCTCGTTGCCATTGAGCCATGCCCATGCTGCAATGTTGCAGTAAACGCGCCGATTCCAAGCCAGCTGGGAGAAGCCCAGGCATATAGAAGAGAGTATCGCAACGTCAGATTGGTTGAGTGGTGGCATTTGGGCTAAATGAATGCTCAAAGTGAGAATGTGGCCAGGAGGCGGGAGACGGCGAATATACCTTGGTCGCGGAACACTGGTATGGTGAAAATGGTTGGGTAGAAACGAACACGAAGCCTAAGTTACAATGACAACACGAGCAAATAAGAAGGAATGATCACTGCTATGTAAGGAAAGAGCAGTCTTCGCAAAAGCATTCTGCGGGAGTAGCCGTTGGATGCTTTGATCGGGCTAAATGAGAAAAAAAGCTGAAAAAAAAGTGAATTTGATGTGCCTCACCTGGTGTGGCGAATCTGGCGATGAAGGGAGGCGGGAAACCCCATCCCAGACAGACCGGGCGCGTTGCGAAGTGGGTTGAGGGGCGGTGTCGATATCCACAGGCCAGGGAAAAGGACTTCCACAAAGAAACTGGTGCTCCTGCTTTCGAAAGGTGTCGCGATGCTCGGGACCTTTGTTCCACATTGGTGCAGGGTGCATAAGTTGGTGCCCGTCCAGTACGTGGGCGGGTCGGCTGGCAGAATCAATGTCGACGACTGCATTCAGTCCAATATCAGAGTATGCAACATTATCATGACCGAAAGGCATTCTGACTTACCATTGAGGGGTGGAAGCTCGAGTTCGGTTGGCCTCGCACTGACGATGACCTTTGGCTGTGTTGGGATGGTTGTCATCTCCACTTGGCGGAGGCGATGCAATAAACTGCTGGTGATATTAAGAGCTACTGGTATGTAGGGACTTGGGGAGAACTTGGAAGTTCCAACGTTCAAGCTTGGTCACCGCGTGATGTCCGTTGACGCGAACAATACGGTCACGTGATAAGTGGCGTGGGATGATTACGTATCCTAGTTTAAAAAATTTGTTCGGGCCCTTTTGAAACCTTCCCCCCTTCCTTCCCCACCACTTGGTCCCCCCGAACAAGCCCCAAGCCGTGCTACAACTGCGTAGCTCGGTGGAGCCTTGAGACACATTCAAGGCTCACTTGTAAGGGGGAACGTGCCGGCTACGACACATGTAGTCGCACGTTTACCAGCTTCAACACGCGAAGCTGGTTGACCTGTTGGCAGGGAGTCACGCCCGTGGTATGACACATATACCATGGTGAGGTCCTCGAGTGACGACTCAGGACTGTTGACTCTCAGAATGGATGTGTGACATCAAGCGACGATTGAGTCGCGTGATGGAGCTTCAAAACACATTTGAAGTTCGTGCACTGGGGGGCCTCGGATTGAAAACGACACATGTTTTCATTCCACCTGCTACCATCTGTCCGGGACCACAACAGGCTCCCATCGCCGTCTTCGGGCGGGTCTCGTCGTCGTCAAAGCCATGTCCGGGACCACAACAGGCTCCCATCGCCGTCTTCGGGCGGGTCTCGTCATCATCAACATCATGTCCGGAACCCCACAAGGCAGCCACCCGGCTGCCTTCATCCAACGAACCAGCTAAGTTCCCATCCCTCTACTAGACCTCGCGCTGACGTTCGTTCTGTTTTAAGACCAACGCCACCAACCTCGGAACGCCCCCGATGAGCATCCTTGACATGCTCAAAGCCATGTCCGGGACGACACCATGCAGCCACCCACCACGGGTGGCTGCCTTCGACGGACAAAACCAGCTAAGTTCCCATCCCTCTACCAGACCTGGCGCTGACGTTCTTTCTGTTTTAAGACCAACCCCACCTACGTTGGACCTGGTCGATGAGCATGCGTGCTATGCCATCCTTGTCCGTCAAGAGTAACCGTCGTTCAAGGACCTTTCTCTCACGTTTGCCAACTCTATCTCTTGGATGAAGGCATTATACTGACTACAGTGTGTTGATTCTCAGGCTGCATCCAGCTCAGCAAATACATGTCTTGGTATGTCGATGTCGTCATCGTGTCCCTCTCGCTGATGCCTTCATCGTCTAGGTCTCATTTGTTCGATTCTTTGCAGCATTGGTCGGTATGTTGCCCTTTCGCTGTCTCTTACGCTGATTGGTGGTACTTAGGTGTGTCCATCATGAGGACTTATTGGAAGTGATCTTGCCGTGCGTCTCCATCCCATCGCCCCACCTTGCTGATATTTTCCTTTCCAAGCGTGTTGTTCGATGATTTTTGGTGGATGGCAACTTGTTAATGGAGTGATCAAAGGGCTGGCCACCCCGCGACCTCTGTGACTGTTGTTCTGAAGCCCCAACCACTTTCAATCTGGCTNTCCTTGTCGAAGCGCATTGACTCAGTTAGAGTCAGTGATGGATGATGGCGGGACTCTATTTTTTTGCCGCCGCACGAGGTCACGTGACCGTGAGAGTTGCTTCTTTTGGGAAGTTCATGATGTATTTAAATACGAAATATAATATTCTTCGATCTGATCTGATCCATCACCACACCCATCATGCCGCCCAAGACCTTTGCAACCAAGCAGACCGCGAAGAAGTCGACTTGGAGCCTCGCACCTCGTGGGGAGATACCCTCTCTTGACGATGAGGATATCCAGCCCGTCGAAGCAACTCCCGCCAACAGGGCATCTGCCCGAAAGAAAGCCTCGACGGCGCCACCCACCTCTGCGACCTCCTCCGCCAGCGCATCTCCTCGCAGGCCCTACATCATGCCCATTCAGAAAGATGCCATAGCCAGGGTCAAGGTAAGCATATCCCTGTCTGTCGGACATCATGCTAACAACGATCAGCTTTGCTCCGGCTGCCAAGATGGCGGTGATCTCCTGCATTGCAGTCGCTGCCCTTCCGCCGTCTGCTATGTCATGGACGAAAAGNATGGCACGTTGCCACTGGAAACAGCGTGTCTCCAACTCCGTTATGACGCCAATTTCCTCAAATATGTATTCGTTTGCCCCCGCTGTCACTCAAACGTTGATCAGAAGAAATCAAAATATGGGACTCCTTACACGGTAAATCGAACCTTGCATCCGCATATTTTTTACTCATGGTCGTGCAGGCATTTTTGAACGGTTTGAATCCGGTGCCCGGAATCATCAAGCGCGTGCAGCACCCCATGATCAATTTCTTCACCCCGCTGGACACTCGAACAACAGTCCTCATGTTCCTTGCTTTGAAGGGCTGTGAGCACATGGATATGCCCATGGTCGAAACGTTCTGTCAGCTCGAGGATTACTTTTCCCGGGACCAAGGGGTTCTCATCCCCATCTCTATCACTTTTGATCTCGGGACTGCTGCCGGCCGAAGGGAGTACGATCGCAATCTTTCGGTGTTTCTCCCTTCAATTGCTGAGTTGAGGGTTTCATTACATCAGCCCCACCGTTTGCTGATCCCATCCCTGTAGGCATACCGTGGCCAAGGTTTTTGTCATCTTCGTCACGCACAGTTCCCCGGGAGGACTCCTGCAATTTGCAGCGGGAAAGGTCTCTCCGGATGGCTTGACGACTTCCCACGGCTTCAGTTGTGAGCCTCTACAGGTAGGTCATGACGTGAACCTCGACTTTCTCCGTCCGTCTGATGTCATCTAGCTGCTTGACTTGATCTTCCCAGAGAGATTTCTGGACGTTCTTTCTTCCAAGGTTGATACTACGCTCATGTTTGATGTTTGTCACGGGGCGGAGGGGCATGTCGACATCAAGAAATGGATGGTTGATTGTGTCACTCGGTTTGTCCACATTCCAAGTCATTTTATTCTCCCCTCATCCAATCTGCAGTGGCCAATTCAAACAAATATTTTCTTTCACGGCGGAACGGTTCCAACCAGCTTGGGCGAGCCCNTTCATTGCAAATTTTGCAGTCTCGCACTACATTGAGGATTCCAAGTTTCCCGAGAGCATCCCTATCCTTCTGGAATCGGCCCAGAGACTCGGTCCCACTTCAAACGTCATCATGATTGCCCAAGATCCCCTCTGCACAACCAAACTTATCTCCCAACGATATTACTGGGTGCACAAGTTTCGCGCCCCTTACGGACAAGCTCTGCCTACTGCATGCCCGGAGTGCTTATGCTTCAGGAAGATGAAAATCGCAACCAATGTGTCATCGGGCGGCTCGGTCAAGGTAATCGTAACATGCTCGCAGGTATTCGCCCCTGTATCTCCGGGTGCCGAATCCGCCACTTGCAAGTATAGGTGGGAGTTCACCGCTAAGCCTGGCCGCGAGCGTGGTACTGCTCATCGCGTCGGGCAATGGTTTGGCGAGGACTACGATGTGCGGTCGTAATTATGATGTCATTGTTTACATGTGTTTTTAGTCTCCCCCCCCAAAAAAAAAAAAAATCGAACCATTTTTTTTTTCTTCCCGCAATTCTCCATAATGGCGCACATCGACAGAGACGATGCCTACTTCAAGCCCGACGATATCATCAGGATGGCTAAGAAAGAGTTGGCGGGGGAGAAGACGTGAATGAATCCGTCCTCCAAAATCGAGACCAACCATGTTGCTGACCTTCCTTTCAGGTGCCTCCCGGATATTTATCGGCATGTTAACATTCGCCGCATCATCAGGACCATCCAGGAGGCGCGATCTAACCCAGGTGCGAATTCATTAAGTCCACTCCTTATGTCTACTGAGACCTCTTTTATCAACAGTTTTCATACCGTTTGATGGCAAGGCGTTGGTCGAAATGACGTCGCGTGCGGATCGTGAGGCGCTCCTGAAAACCGTCCACCTTGGTGAATTCGAGCACCCATGTGTTGTGTTATCGCAAGACAGGGTGCCGTTAATCTATTATCTGCCCGGGATTTATTCAGAAGTGGTCGAGGTGCGTCTTCTCGACCCTGTAGCTCAGCAATCAATAACCCCCGCCCAGCACGAAATTTTATCTGGAGCCGTCGCCCTCCAAACTGCGTTTAAAGACTTGGGTTGGCGTGCAAATGCTGAACTTCTGGTTGATCGAGAGTCGAACAGATATCCCGCTGGGTCCGCCACCTTTTCATATTCTTGGTATGGTCAAGGCGCCAAGGTACGATGACGCTTCTCCGAGGACCCTTCTGATGGAACCATTTCAGAGGACCCTGCCCCCAGAACGATCTGCAAATCTTGGGAGAAACGAGGATGATTGTCTGGAGTGGATCCATCAGACCCAGCATATCCGGCTGGCTGTCGACATCACACTTGCCCTCATTCATCCCCAGTCGTACTACCAGGCTGCCAAAACTCGAAGGATCATTGAAAGATCGGGGACGGAGGAATCCCGTGTGTGGGCCAAAAACTGGGGGTGCGTCTTCACCGGCATTGCCGCGATATCGAACAGGTGGTGCAATGATCACTACGACACGAGGGGTGATCCCCATCACTATGACGCACTTGTGAACGCTGGTGATGCCAAGGTGAAGCTAAACATGCACCACATCGATGCATCATTCCAATACCTCCCTGGAACCGGCATTTTCTTTCCTGGGTGTGTCTTTCAGCATGGTGTAGACAGGTGGCAGGAGGGAGAAAGGGCTGCCCTCGCGTTTTTCATGAGGCAGGAAGTCCTCGCCAAATATAACAAAAATAAGGCAGATCTTCCATCCCCCATTCCTCATCCCCGTTGAAACTCCATATCTCTCTCCCTGTATCTAATATTGAATTTCGTTTTTGATTATGAAGGTGTACCCAGTGTTGTATACCGAGCTGGACTGGTCAGATGGTCGGCTTGGTAGGAAGCCCAAAAATCGAGTCCATCGACGATCTCTCAAATCACCTTCAACACCAAAGAAGAAGAGGCCTGTCCCAACCGATGCCACCCCCCGCATCCCACATCGATTCATTGTCCCAGAGGAGCCACCGCCCAACCCTCCATCCTTTGAGGGCATATATAACACAAACGTCAGTACCCTGATTAATATCTACCAGTTACGCTGACATTCTCGTCGCAGACAAGCGCGGATTATCTTCGTGAATGGTGTAATCGAAGCCAAGAGGATCTCACCATCATCGTGGACCTCGAGGCCCCGTCGAGCACAACCTGCGTGCTTTGCAATGAGGCACCGCAATCTCTTTATCGATGCCAGGATTGCTTTGGGGATCGTATGGTGTGTCAGGCCTGTTGCGTGAACGTCCACAAGTATCAACCATTTCACCGAATTGAACGATGGAGCGACAAGGGCTTCAGCATGTCGTCCCTGATCGAACTGGGCCTAGTCATCAGCCTCGGGCATGGTGGATCGGAGTGCCCTGTTCGTAAAACCATCCCTGATGTCTTTTCTGCCCGTAAGCCTTTTTCCGCTTCGCTGTTCTTTTTGATTGACAAAGATCTAGGTTATCAACGGAAGCAACTTACCATTGTCCATACCAACGGTGTGCATCAATGCGAGGTTGAGTGGTGCATGTGCCAGTCGGAAATATCCCATTACGAGCAACTCCTCAAGTCCCGCCTCTTTCCAGCCACCGTGTTGCTGCCTAGCACTGCGTTCACGCTTGAGGCTCTATCAATGCTCCATCTCATACGGGTGGAATGCAAAGTGGCGTCGTCATCTTACTATAGCTTACTCCAACGCCTCCACGGCGGTCATACGGAGAGCTCGCCTGTACGTTCTCTGATCTAGTTGTTCCATTTTCATATTGTTTAAATCTCCCATTGGATTTAGGATAGATCGCGGGAGATGGAGAGAGCATCTCGATGCTACCAATCGATCATGGCGAGGGTGAATGAGGGTCATTTCATATGGATACCTCTTTCCGTTGGGTGCTTGGCGCTTTTCTGCCCGGCGTGCCCTCAGCCTGGCATCAATGTCACCGATCGCACGTGGTCATCCACTGATCCTGAATGGATGCTCACCCCAATGCTATGCGCTGATGGCAACTTTAAATTTGACCATCTCCGCATGAAGTGTCCCAAGAACGAGGTCCTCCTCAGGGATGGTCTGGCATACCTCGTGACCAACTCAACCTATGAGGCGCATCTCAAGTCAGCAACTGGCAAGCAACCGAAGTCGACTTGCGTCAATCACAAGGCGGTTAACCTTGCTGAACGGGGCTCCAAGGCACACCTCGACAACACTGGGATTGGTGCGTTATCTTGTCGGCATGGCCTGTTTATCCCCCACACCGTCGTCAATTTCAAGAAAGGCGAACAGTAAGTGGACCCTCTCATCCCAACTGGCCCCAATCTCACTCACCTTTCAACTTCGAAGGCAAAAAAACATGGATTTTGCCATGTCTGAGGCCTTCAAGTATTTCACCCGGATGTCAACCCCGCAAGGCGTACGAATTCCACGGATTTTGGTGTCGTATGATATCATGTGCCAATACGAAGTTGGCATGCTGGATCGAATGCGGAACGGGACTTTTCTGACCGTGCCTAAGGTTCCGATCATCGGGTCCGTTGGGAAGTTTCACTTGGCCGATCACATCGACGACTGTTATGCCCTGTATAGTCTCAACTTTATCGAGGGCTCCGCCCATTCTGATGGGGAGGGGATGGAATCACTTTGGTCGCAGCTCAACAAGCAGGCCGGAAGCACACGCGCCATGTCACTTGCTCATCGTCAAGAAGTCATTGACGACGCCATCAACGATTCTAACCTCAAAAAAATCATTAATCTTCGTGAGTCCCAACGTTGCCACCAACATCTATTTTGCTTGACGATCCATTACAGCTAAAGCACTGGTGAAAAAGTGGTTTCGCGCTGTGAAGATGGTTGGAATCATGCAGGACGGATACGAGGAACTCCAAGCCCGTATTCCTGATGAGGATCTCAGGGCCTGGGATCGGGCGTATGACATCGCCATGAAAGAACGGGGGCCTAAATTGCGGATTTTTGACACGGAGAAAAAATCGTGTAAATGATCTCCCAACTTTGCCTGTTTCTCTCCTATTGGCTGACATATTTGTACCAGGTCCATCATTGCGTGAAGTACAGCTGCAACTTGCCGAGGAAGAGCTTGAATCGTCAAACGCCCCTGGTGCAGTAGGATTTCTCACTGAGGGGCTTTTGATTGTACAGGCGCAGTGAGTCCTATGCAGTTTGGCCATCAATTTGTGCTCAAATTGCACTCCTCTAGACTCAACCTCCGAGCTTTCATAGCAACGAAGGGCAAGAATTTATCCGTGGCCCAACAATTGGACATCGTAGAGAGAAGAAGGCGACTCAAAAACCGTCTGGTCAAATTCAATCGGCGTGCAAAAACACTCCTCTCATCAAATGACAAGGAAGTGGATGGTGAGGACGAGGACGAGGATGAGGACGAGGACGAAATAGATCCGCAACTGGCCGAAAATGAGGATGAAGATACTGTGGAGGGAGGGGCCGATGGGGATGAATGGACAGACGCCATCGAAGAGGAAGAAGAAGGGGAACCGAACACGGAATTGGTTGGTAGCGAAGATGATAACGCCCTGCCGGAAAACGCAACGGTCCCACTGCCTTCTTCTTTGAACGCTGCCAAAAGGGCCTCAGTTGGGTGGGAGGGGCTGGGAATACAGGAGGAAAAGTTACGGGTGGCGCAGATGGAGGATGCGTTGAAAGGTTTGCGCATTGCTCTTGGAGAGAAGCTGATGAGGTTTCAAAAGGTTCTTCGGCCAAATAAATCCCAGAAGAAAGTGACACGGGCATGGAGTGGTATTTATGCCTATGATGCTCGCGCCAACCTACAGGCCGACATATACGAAGCTGCTCGAAATGCTCTAAGCTCCTTGAACGCCGAAGCTGCGTTGAGCTGGAGGGCCATCGACAGGCAGACGGATCTGGCTGTTAGCGGTGACATCCAGCACCCTAATCGTGTCGGCCAATCCTCGCACGTCATCCCGTGGATTTGGAGGAAGGACGAAAACGACATTTCGGATGAGACGGAGCAGAGCTCAGTGCTTAGTGAAGGTTAGTCAAACGTTCTCATTGCAAATTCCAAACGAACTTAAATAGACACATTCCCCAGTGTATCGTGTCAATTATGTCCGTGCCCGAGCTCGCTATGAGCGATGGTCGGAGGAGAAGTTGCTCGTCATGAAAGAGATGACGTGGACTTTGGAATGGTTTAATTTCCAGGCTTCCAGGTGGGCGACTATCTGCCGTCGCCACTCATCGTCCCCAGGAATCCGTGCCTTCGCCCAGAAGAAGATTTATACCTGGAGAAAACTGGAAGAGAACGCCCTTTCTCTCTTCACGAAGTATCAATATCTTAGGGAACGGCTTCCTTCTGGTGAAATGGGGAGCCCCCGGCTAACAAGGGTACAAGACGACGGTCATACATAGACAGTATCTGGTAATCCACGTTTTCACTTAAGTTGGCCGGCCAATCTCAATGACAATAACTATGATCATGGTTAACACTTGAGAAGTTGGAGTCCCATGTTGTCATTATCCGATACGAAGAACTCATAGGATATATCTCGCAACGTAGATCCACCGCGAATTCACGCTATAGGATGTGAGCGATGCATTGTCATTATCCGATACGAAAAACTCATAGGATATTATCCCACAGATGAAATTCACCTCCGGTCGTTCTCACCAAGATCCAAGCCTGGGCCCAGAACTTGTGGGCTGGTCTCTGTGCAATTTTTGATTTTGAGGGGAAACCCCAACTAACCTAAACACTTACCAATCGTGTTGAACCAAAATTCACGGCGAGTTTGTACCATCGGACCGTGAGCTACACACTTCCTACAGGGAAAGTCCACGGCGTTGGCGTGCTATCCTGTGTGAGTTACATGCTTTGGAGGCAATCAACGAGGCGGGCAAACGGGAAGCGCAAGGGGGAAGGTATGGATGAACACGAACCAAAAGCTCCCAAGCTTCAGCGAAGCGCTGGATTGATGCCCCCACAACTTCACACCATCCATGGTTCCTTTAAAGCGACGGTAAATACGTCGCGAATGGTGAATCCACCGCGAGTTCTTGCTATACGATGTAAGCTATACGTTGCGCGTATCGGATAGCAAAAACTGACCGTTCGATATATCTTGCAGGAGGAATCCACCGCGAGTTCTTCCTATACGATGTAAGCTATACGTTGCGCGTATCGGATAGCAAAAACTGACCGTTCGATATATCTTGCAGGAGGAATCCACCGCGAGTTCGCTGTCCATCGTCCTGAGGGAGAGCACAATGCCAAAGTCAGCAAAAAACGACACATATATGACGCACCAATCCATAAAATAGTGCCACTCATGCGGGGGATGGAAAGGGAGGGGCCCGTTTGTCGTCCTATTCGCGGTGAGTCCATGCGAGATTTCTGTGAACAACCACGATGCCTCAGTCACGTGGCTAAGGCCCCTTTCGCTACCCCTTTCGCTTATAGGAATGCGGCAAATTGCTTAGCGCCAATATCCAACGCACTGAATCAGGGCCACATTGTTTCAACCCTGCCTCCAACGTTCTACGTCCTCGATGGTAGCGCAGCGCGCCGGGCGTGAGCTTTTCGGCATGTTCGTGGAGAGAGTACATGGTGCGCGGGAGTGCTGAGGTTCGCGAGAATTGTAAAAGGTGCGCGAGAGAGTTCATTATATGCAAGCTTCTGGCGGCGTCGCTGCTTTTCTCCCTCCCTCCTCCCCATATACGGTCATCCACACGCGCAATGCCTCTCTATGCCCTCAGGTCGCAACTCCGCGCCCTCAAAAGGATCACACCGTCGCCGGCGTTTCGTTTAATTCAAGACATGAAGCATTTGGTGGCGTCGGAAGAGGGCCACAAAATCAGCCAGTATGGTGATCAGCACCATTATCTGCTGCTGTAGGTCCTCTTTTGCTTTTTCACCGACGTGTCGTATCCTCAATTGTCGACGTAGGCCAAACGTTCATTCTTCCGATGGCCAGAACGGAAGAAAAAACGCCGACCACTCAACGTTGAAACTGTTTGATTGGGAGACCGGCTTAGCGCGACGGGCTTTCCATCTCAACGTTGACGGCAGCGTTGAGGAGCATTGCTTGCTGCTGAAGGAGCGTACAAAGTCGTGGAGGGATTATAAAAAGCTTGTGCTTCTTTGTAGGTGAGTACCTCTGTTGTGTCATATTCGGCGCGCACAGTTTCTAATCCATGGATATCCCAAGTTCATTTCCAATTTATCCTAACTAGCAGACGTCTGTAATACGTACACGCCAGTCCCCGCGTTCTTATTCAACGTATTCATCCCACCTCGTCGTCTTTGCGCTCAACCCGATCAATTCCGGCGAGACCATGGCTTCCCTCCCGCAATCAGAACTACGAAATAACCAAAGCAAGATTCCAGCCTTCGCGAATAGAACCGAAGCCGAAACGTATGCTCGCACTGAACACGATGGGACGGCGCTGTGGCGAGGAGGACATGGGCCATCCTGCGGGCTGTTGATGGGTTTGTGGGACTGGGGAAACGAAGTAAGTGACAGCAGCCATACGTACCTTCTTTTCAGCAAAATCACCCTCTCGCCACGATACTGGAAACGCAAACGCTCCCCGGTCGAAGCCGACGAAGCTAAAACGATCAATCAAAACCCCACCCCCACCTTCTGCTCTGTCCAACGACAAACAGAACAGAACGCCTCGTCGACCCCGGACAGCCAACGTTCTTCAACCTGGACCTCGTCTCCAACTCCTACCACCCTCCAAACCGTCTGAACCCCGGGTCGAAGCGCGACGAATTCGTAGTGCGATAATGGCGAAGGATACGAGAAGCCTTCGTGGGCTGGGACTTTTACAGAACGACCCCCATACGATGCGTCGACGAAGCCACACGAGAAAGCATGAACTCGCGCGAGGATATTTGCGAGTTCATGGTGTGGAGGATATATGGTGAGTTCATGGGCTAGGATATCCGTGTACTCTCGTGAATTCACCGTACAGCAAAGGGGAAGATATCTGAAAACTCACAGTATGAAGGACAGTATCCTCACTGTCTTATGTGCAGTATAGCCCATTCGACACACACTACGCGCCAGTTAGTTCGTGTGTTACTTGAGAGTTTGGCGTGCTACTCACTGGCATTCTCCGCAGTTGGTAGAGAATGGGCAGACCACTTTGTGTCCAACTTGAAGACTGGCGTAAAGAGAGGGTCGACCCGAAGCATGAGGTCCAAACCCAGAACCAAGGGCAACCACTTCCCCGACAAATTCGTGTCCTATGGTATGGCTAGGTTGTAATCAGCGTCACTTAAACTCATCCAAAGACAATCATGCATACACTTTGACGTTAACACCATGGCCTCTGTATACCTGTAGAAGTTGTGAGACGAGGAATTGGTTRGCGGTTATCAGAGACACGGTAGCATTCGACATACGTGAAGGTCGCTTCCACACAGTCCCGTATACTGAACTGTTCGGTTACACTATCTTCTCCCAGATCATTGTGTCGGCGCGTACCTTGACTTTGACAATAGCATCGTCAGGATGCTGAATTCTACACCTCAGTTAGTACAACCAGTGTCCTTACATGGCATAGATGAACTCACTCGGGAATTGGAATCCATTCCACACGGACGTCGTAAGCAGGAGGATGCCAACGGACAGCTTTCTGCATGTTGGCGGGAGTATCAGTGTTCGTCATTGCCGTATACGACTACCAGTTGTTTCCAGGTATCCAAAAAGTTAGAACTTGAAGCGGTGGGTCACCCGGGGTATGGCTCTCCCACTGCTCCCTCATGATCATGACSGGTGACCACAAATCGAGAAGCACCGGGGAAACATACCCGGATAGGGACAACGCCTAATTTTGGCATAGTTTTAGGAGAGCCGAAAGGAGTCGAGTCAGATTTTGAACGCAATTTGGCAGGTCCTGCCCATGTATCTCTCCTAATGTTTACACTAAATCGACTACGATTCGCTTTTGGGCGGAGAACAACGCTCACGCTAATCGGCAGTAGGACGCCCGGAGCTCTTCGTCCTCATTCATGGATTTCGTCCTCTCTCCGGGCACTCCGAGGTACGCAACCAAGTCACTCGAAGTCACTCGATGAAGTATTCATCGTATCGCGCTGATCATGGCTTTCTCTCGACTAACAGAGAGGATTCATGTCCCAATGCTTAATTCTATCTTCGATGGTAGGGGTGCAACTCGTGGAGACCCCGCTATGMAAGGTCAGTGTGTTCAGGCCCTCGACTCTTCTTCTTCTTCACCTTCCATCATCGCACCCGATATAGTTATGGGAACCAGTCTAGACGAAGAATTCCACTGGTATGAAATGCACCCAGAATGGATCAAGTCTCGACCCCTACACATTGAGAGGCGCGAGGGCTTGTCAGAGGAACACGAAGNATGGTACACCGTGGTACTAAAACCCGGTTCATCGAGGTTGGAGCTCTTTCAACGCCACGGCTTGAAACCASAATACGATTGGGGCTTTGGTAAAAAGCGGAGTGGTCTGTGTGGTGAGCTTGCGTCGATGTGTCCTGTTCCGTCTCAATCCTGGGCTTACATCAGACTAGCCCGGCTTACCGACAAAGAATTGGACGCTCTGAGAGCTTCACCAGATGTTGTGAGGGTAATCCAGCAAAAGTATACTGATCCATGGTCGTCGACGTACTGATAGCACTGCGTCTCAACTCACCATGATGATTGGTCGCCCAATCTGAGCGAAAAATAAATAATCTCACTCTGTGCAGATTTCTGGTATTTGAGCGGCGAGTACGACACCTCTAGTTTTTTCTCGACATTATCCCGCAGGCGTACAAACTAAAGTCAAGCCTCNNAGNNNANGCTCANNGNNNNGCCTCAGGCCTCAGGTCCAAGATTCAAGAAAGTCAGGGGCGCTGGCGTTAGGAGAGTNNCNCCNCGNCACGTTGGGAAAGCATTACTTGCCCTTAGACCACAGGCGGGTCGGATAGAGTCCTGCGTCCGTATTCGTGGGTTTGATCGTCTGTCCAAGCGCTTGATAAAGAATAAAGAGAGGGGAATCTTTAGACGTTACTCAGCGTCCAGTCCTGACTGTAACGATGGCACAGGAAAAGTCAATGGTCAAGGACCAAAACTTGGTGGTTATATCAATGAAACAAGTAGAAGACATACGTAGAATCCAATTACAATTATCCCATCTTGGGTCATGACTAGGTCATCTCGGCAACATTCAGAAGGAACCTCTCAACCACAGCCTTCCCGCGCTGAAGGTTCGACAACGATATCCGCTCATTTGGTAGATGGGCTTGGTCCTGTGGTAGGTCAAATGAGTCAGATGACAAAAATAGCCACATCCACAGTGAAGAACTCACCGTGCTCTGACCCATAGGAAGGTGGAGAGCCCCACAACCAAACTCCTTCTCAAGGTAAGGAATGGAGGGGATCGACTGAATTATAATCAGTAAGCGACACCCAGGGTAGCCAACTTTCGAGGGACTCACACCGCCCTCACGGATCCTGAGCGGCTCAACGCCCCATTCATCCATGACCGCTCGCTCCAACGATCTAAACCACTGCCCATCCAAATCACCCAACCACCAATTAGCCTTATGCTCAATGGAGACATTAAGGACATTCGGTGATCCAAGCTCCTCAAATGAAGCATGTAGGTAGTCGCAGAGGGACTTGGCAATAGTGTCAAGATCCTGGTCTGGCACGATACGAACGGAAACCTGGGCCTTCACGCTCCCAGGGATCACGGTAGCGTCTGCCAATCTATTGTCAGCATTTATATAGGTAGAATTGCACAGTGAGACTGACTCCTAGGTCCGGAGATTTGGAGATTGTGGACAGTCAAGGAAGGTTCAGACCACTTGGACGCAAGTGACGACGCAGGTCGTTGTGTTAAAGCAGATAGCCGGGTGTAGAGTTGTTGTTCCTCTTCGGTTGTAGGCCGCACACTGTCATCTACGGAAAGACGAATTCAGCATGGGGCCGGCCAGGTAGATGATAACCTTACAGAAGCCAGGAACTTGGACATGGTTTCGTTTGTCGGTCAGTGTCGCCAATAATCGAATCCTATCATGAACTCCATGAGTATCAATCCCAATGATTCACGAATGCGGGACTGACATATCGAGCATAGGTTCCGCGACGGCACCTCCCTCGATACCGGAGTGTAGATCAGGGAGATCGCTCGATATCTATCATCGCCTGTTAGACGGTTTCATCGTGGTATAAATGGATAAAACTGACCTGGAGGGTACAGTGAACAACACCTCTCAGCCCATACGTGATGCATGGTGGATTTTCAGCGATCCACGTCGAATTACTAACAGCCAAAAAGTCATGAGATCGCGGATACCACGAAGGAGACAGCATAAACTGACCTAACGAGGATGGCGTCCACCTCTCCAATTTGCTCCTGAGAACAAAGGATTGAGTTGAAGACAGGAAAGGGCGCCAACGTCATAAGCAACGTACCTTGTACTTCTTGACGGCATCGCTAAAACCAATACTTCCGCATTCTTCCTCTCCCTCAATCAAGAAGACCAAGTCAAGCCCAAGGGCCCTCTTGCTCAACAATTCGGCCGCAGCACAGGCGACCGCCATGATGGGCCCTTTGTCATCGGTAACACCGCGTCCATATAAATACCCATTCCGACCCGTGAGGGACCACGGATCGGAATTCCAACCTTGAGGTGGAGCGGCGATGACATCGTAATGCCTGGCGCCCCTTGAGCATCCCAACCAAACGGCCTAAGGAAGGAGCCAGAACTCACCCATAAAACAGGAGCCGCTGCTTTTTGCTATTCGTTTTGCTGGCTCCGTTGAATGTCGCCAGAACGAGTGGGTTGTGTCCATCTTTGGTAGGAAGCTAGAGACGATGGTGACAATAAGCATTATGATTAAACTGGGGCAATGAAGCTCATAGAGATTCCTACCAGACTTGACTGTGCACCGAGTTGGGATAGACATTTTTTCAACCAGATTGCCGCCTGTCTACAATCTTCACGGTGCTTTGGCAGGCTGCTCACACTGGGGAAAGTGACAAACTTTGAGAGAGCGTATTCTGCAATGATATGAAACGTCGAATTGACCCTCAATGAAATATGTGCCTACCGATAGTGGACTTAGAAGTAATAGCGTGCATCTTGACTTCGCGAGTTTTCGGGGGTATAACATCCCATACCTTGAAGAAAAAGAACACTAAGATACAGTTTAGACCTTCGATATATACAAAGGAACGCACTTTGATATACTCGTCGTTCCCTCCGGTAATCAATTGCCAAGTATCAGAGTCATCAGACGTATCGTTCAATACGCCCCAAGAGGGTGTTCTATTCGGGACGATGCGAGAGGATAGTATGATCTTATCATGGCCTCTCCAAGAAGCTGTCCTATCAAAGGAAGCAGACCATCGCTAGGGCAAGGGGTGAGTGCGACGTGCTTTGACGTAACGGCGAATCGACTTACCTGGATCGATCCACTGGCTGAGAACGTATACAAGTCAGATCCAAGAAGGGATAACGATAAAATATCCACATTCTGCAACGGAAAGGTGAGCTTCACGAGTGAAGGACAAGAAGAAGACCGACCTCTTCTATAATGATGGTTCTTACACAAGCCTTCGTATCTATGTCTAGAACTTTGACATAGCCATCTTGACAGGCTGCATAGATAGTCTCGCCTTGAGCGGCAAGGGCCAGAACAGCGCCCTGCGAGCAACTATACGTATATACCAGCGATGGCTCGGGTGAAGAAGCAGATATTCTCCAGAGCTGTTGCTTCGATTAGTACACGTCGCGGTAATTCATTACAACACGCGTACCTTGACCGTTTCGTCGCCACTTCCAGTGATCAACTGGATCTCGCCCTCATTCTCCAGCAAAACCATACAATAGACATATCCATAGTGTGCCGAGTCGATCACGTTTTTGGCGGGAACATGGAGGTGTGGCGCATTGGCAGTGGGATTGACATCCAGAACAACACAATCCGACATAGACCTGGAGGCATCAAGACTAGTTTGAGAGAGCAACGAAGGTAAAGACGCTAAATTTGGAACGTTGTTGTTGGCATAGAGGTCCGCGGGGCGTCGCTCATGTTGTGGGTAGCTGTCAAAGAATTTGTGGGGTTTACGGATGTTGGGAGTGCTTGCTCCAGACCCGGACGCCGGAGATGAATCTGGGGCACCGTTGCGCAGGTAATGATGTGGGGCTGACTTTTCGCGGTCGAGGGGAATGGGGGGAACAACGTCGTTCGTCGCATCGTTGGATTCGAGAGTGCGAAAGTCAAACCACTGAAGAGAAGTGTCCTGGCAGCCAATGTACAACGTGGATATACTTGGACAGTACGCGAGAGAGAATAGGTCTCCAGAACCACTTTCCGGGAAGGTTTCAAGGACGTAAAGCAAGTCGAGACATTGTGTCGACCAGACCTAGTGTTTTGGTAAGCTTTAGAATCTAAATGTGATGCCTCGCACGTACGCAGACTGTGTTGTCCCCTAGACGAGAACTGAATACGGCGAAGTTGCTAAAAACAGGGCAGCAGACGTACCCGAAGCACTGAACAGCCAATCCTTTTCTTTCGAGTACTCTAAGGCGAGCACACTGCCTGTGTGTGCTCTCAAAATCTTTACGAGCTGGAATGTCTTTCTACACCACACCTACACCAAACTTCGTTCAGCCATGGGTTCAACGTCAAGAGTCTAAGACTCACCGAGATGTGCTGGTTCTGACCACCAGAGAAGATATGATTGTCGCTGACAGCGAGGCTAAGAACCGAGCTGTTCTCTTCATGTAGCGAGTGGATGATTTCTGGCATGGCGGAAGTAGTATGCAAGTCTCGACTGAGCGATGCTAGCCGCGTGTTGGCGACACGTGTCGGTAAAGTCGCGTAGGGACACATTTAGATGTAGCGTACGGTAAGGGAGGGTTGGAGATTCTTGATAGTGGGTGCGGGCCATGGCTCTGTCTGCCTTATATTTGAAGCGTTGAGAGCGGCTCTTTGCTGTAAACAGCGGTGAACAAGAATCCTGGTAAGGTTGCGAAATGAAGATGCAGATATGAATGAACTGACTGCTGCGAGCTGTTGGCAAGCTGTGACTGGTCAAGATGATAAAATGGATTCATGAGAAACCGTCCGATGGCGAGAAGATGGCGAAAGGGCGAGCGCTAACAGGGCGTTCACCCACATCCGCAACATCTCCCGTTTCCACCATACACACGGGTTCGGGGAGAAGTCCTGTCTGGAAGGATAACCGACGTTCAGAGCAAAAGTCTGAACGGTGCTCGCAGCTGAGGGTTTGATAATTATTCTTCATACGATCCTATCGTAGCCCCTTACTGCAGGGGTGCATTCAAGGGGCCAACTCGATGCCGAAGTCGAAGTCCGTATCAAAGCGAATGCTACAAAGCTACACTGATTCCAGTGGACGTGTAGCTATGGGGGTCAACAAAAAACCCAAAGGCACAAGGAAGGGAGGGAAAGGAGATGACTATTCAGGAGAACTAGCATTTCGTGCTTGAAAGTGATTGCAATTCCAATATTCAAGCAAAAGAGTATCATCAAGGATGATATATGGTACTGCACACGGTCATTACAGCACATCCAAAACGTGTATTCCATTGATTGGGATAACTGGGCATAGAACGGCTACATAGCTAGCGGCTGATTATACTTTCAACTTGAAAACCAAGCAGGATGTAGCCTGTCAGCCTCGACACCAGCCAAACGAGTAAGTTGATGAAAGCGTGTCATACTTCTCAGCACTGATCGGACGTGTAAGCTGTGGTACCGGTCGTGTCTTCAGGCAACGAGCGTAGCAGCCAAATGAAGTCGCTGAGGGGATAAACATGAGTGCGCACATCTGTAGACTCTAGAGGCGAGTGATGCCACCTACAGGGAATTCGAGTAGTGTCTGGTCAAGAGAGGCAGCACTTGGAGCATCAAAGCATATCTTGGATATATCTCCACCATTGGCACAAGTCAGATAGCCATCGGCTGATTCATAGCGACAAGCTGTCTTGTGACGATGGCACGACAGATCCGGAAGAGCGAGTACGCGTTTGCTTGAAAAATTACCTTGCTTGCAAGGTCCCCCCATACCCAAAAAACCCATATATAGGATGTGTGGGAACTGTCTTCGGCGTTAGCGGTTCCCAGTGCCGCAGGAAGGTCTAGACCTCAGCCACATTTGGACATCACATCTGACATCAAACCAAGCCCGACCAACCGTAGGTTGGGAGGCGAGGTGCATATTACCCAAGTGTAGAAGAGCAAACATGTACGTAAGTATATTGACATCCTACTTTTCAACCTCAACTTCAATAGTGTCACACCGCCGCAAGCAAGGTACCTAAGCGCCAACGGCGGTCGCTAGTTCACAACTGACTCCTAATGAAAATTAGGAGACGCTAGCCTTAGCCAAAGAAGTCGACGTCGAGTTTGCTGACTTTCCCACTGAACTCCAAAACGTACTACGGGACCAGCTTCTTAAAGCTACGTCTCCAGGAATGAAGCGAGGCCCATTCTCCGTCCCCCATCTCATTTGAAATGACAACCCCGGACTTCCCTTCCTCCCAAGGTATAGTGGCACGCAGAATTCGAGGTGGCATAGCTGATGCAACGCCCATACACCTGATCGCATCTGTCAGCCGTTGAGTCTTTAGTAGAGATTGCTAGACGCCTTGTCACTCCCAGAGGAAAAGGCATCTATGCGACTGATGAAGATCCGTCTGTCATTGAAGCCAGGTTGATCGCCGCTGGCGGAGCGGCCGTTCAGAATGACAAAGACAGAAGTGATGAAGAGAAACGAGAACGGAGAAGACGATGGAGGGAATGCTTGTATGAAACCATTCCTGTTGGTGAGGTTTGCGCATCACAGCATCAAATGCTCGGACTGAATCACCGTCCAATCACACAGAATATATCTCTGGAGTGATTCTTTACCCAGAGACTTTGCATGCTTTCCAGCTTGCGCCTGTGTTAGCTAACAGAGGGATTATCCCAGGGATACGTGCAAACGGGGAGGAGTATCCCCTTCCCACATCTCCAGAAGAGCCCATAACCGACGGTCTTGACAATCTCTTCCCAAGAATGCAGGCAGCCTACATCGACGGTGCACGTTTCTCCAAATTTCGCACAGGGTTCTCTTGCACTAGTCTAGCTTCAGGTGCCCTGCCCACACAGCTTGCCATCGACGCTCAAGCAGAAACCTTGGCTAGATTCGCCGCTGTCAGTCAGCAAGCAGGACTGGTACCCATCGTCGAACCAGATGTGGACTTCTCGGGAGATGCTGATCTTCAGAGGAGCAAGGAGGTACACGAGAAGATCATCAGCGCTATATACGCACGATGCGTTGCCCACGGCGTTTTGATAGAAGGTAATGTTGGATTGCTCCCCAGAACTGATGAACATGAAAGTTGGTTGATGGAAGCATGTATGGGTAGGGACATTGATCAAGCCCTCCTTCCCTCAAGCTGGTCTCAAGCATCCATCTCGCGCATCAACTGCTCCCGAAGACATAGCCAAAGCCACTTTATCCGCACTCAGTCGCTCCGTGCCCGTAGCTGTTCCAGGGGTAGTTTTTCTATCAGGCATGTCCAAAGTCCTTTGGAATGGCAGCCACTCATATCAATTCAGGTGGCTTAACTGACGAACAATCAACATCCTACCTCAACGCTGTAAACAAAGCTGTCCTTGACAGCCCGGAAGCCTCGAGTGTGAAACGATTGCCGCCGTTGTCCTTCTCCTTCGGTCGCGGACTTCAGGGAGAAGCGATGACTCGATGGGTTGCAGGAGATGAAGCTGGTGCTAAAGCTGCATTCGAAGTTAGAGCGAAGGCTTGCTCTCAGGCAGCTAAAGGAGAGTATACAAAGTAGCTAACCGTCTGTAAACCTGAAAATAATGTGCAAAGTTCACCTGGAGCTCCTGTGTTTATCCCCTGTCCCGTATTATCGGCGATTGGCTTTCTAGGCCCTTCGCATGTTCCGTTCGCTCCTCCGAAATCGCATTTTGGCTCAGTCATCCTCGTATCGACTCCCTCGTTCATCAATGGACTATCATATCGCCAAACCGTCACCCGATAAGATACATGTTCTCCCACATCAACAATACCAGTCATCGGACGTCCTAACTCCATCGACCGTCCGCCCGTCTCCTCTAGATCAGTTTAAAGAGTGGTTCACCGAAGTTGTCGAGGGGAAGAAAGTGCCAGAGCCAGAAGCGATGTGTCTCTCGACATCCACGCCAAGAGGCATTCCTTCATCCCGCTTCGTCTTATTCAAAGAGATCGACTCAAAGGGGTTTGTATTTTACACGAACTACACATCGCGCAAGTCAAAGGAACTAGAAGCAAACCCGTATGCTTCCTTGGCGTTCTATTGGAGAGAAGTGCATCGGTCGGTGAGGGNTTATCGGGAAAGTAGAAAAGGTTAGTCGGGAGGAGAGCGAAGCCTACTTCCACACGCGGCCAGTAGGTAGTCAGCTTGGCGCATGGGCAAGCCATCAGAGCAGCGTCGTTGGAGAGGGTGAAGTGCTTGCCAGGTTGGAAAAAGTGAAGCAACGGTTCGGAGGAGAGGTCCCAACCCCTGGGTTCTGGGGCGGTTGGCGAGTGGTTCCATTGTGAGTCTTTCTTCGCCTTCCAACGGACGGCTAGGTTCTCACCTTTTTTCAGCGAGGTGGAATTTTGGAGTGGGAAACCGTCAAGGCTGCACGATCGGGTGGTTTATCGTCGGGATGAAAGTGATGGCGAGGCGTCAGAGTGGAAGGTTGAGAGGCTAGCTCCCTAGTGATAGCATCGGACATTCTGATAGTACATCATCATCTGTCACTTCTGTAATTATACTGCTCTAGGGATGCGCGGTTGTAGTGGCTCACATTATCAAGGTTGAGCCCCAGTCTCGATATGTCCGTTGTTCTTTCCCATCGACTTTCCCAAGAGGGACTGACCAGTTTTGTTCCGAGTAGCCCGGATACATGAGTCGCTTCCGCGGAGGCCGTCCTCAACAAGGTATCCATCGCTGCGGGTGCGTACATCGACGGAATATCTGATGTATCACATCAGTGAGCTTACTGGCAGAAGACCGGGATGATGGATACCTGAGAAACGCACTGATATGATCCAGGTGAGCGAACACTATCAGAAGGATGTTCTTCGCGAACTGTGGAGTGCGCTGAACATACACCTCAGAGTTCCCTCGTGAACCCACGTCCATGCAATGCCGTCGGAAGCAATTTGTATGTTTAAGAATGTGATACTGGTTGCATTGCTAGGGCCGTTGACTTGTCGAGCTGACGCTCGTGCCTGTTCTGGTCTCCCCAGTGAGACCAAGCCACACCAGAGAGGTCCTAAGTAAGCAATAGAGTAGCTCGTAGAACACATTCACTCTAGTTGGTGCTTTAAGCTGCTAGCGCACTTTTACGTATCATGAAGAATGTTTTCCCGCCACAACTTCTAGGCGTGTAAATCCTGGGGAAATAAGATGAGAAGTGGGAGATACAACTCTGGAAAATCATATGTGTAAGATACCTACTGAGATAGGTGGGGATACGGTCCAACGTGGGCGTTGACAGGGAGTTGATAGAGCTCAGGGCCGTGCGACAGGTCAAAATTTGATATGATTTAAGTCCATTTTACCCTTTTGCTCACGAACCTCCATCTCCTCCTCGTTCCCCCTCTTCGAGCTTGGCACTAGCCATGCTTCATTCCATCTCTGACCTCACCACCTTTTGCCGCAAGACAACAGGCGATGTACCTGCAAAACTTGTCGTATGTCATGGTCTTGTCTGTGACTAGAACAGCTCACCGACTCCGACTTTCAGGGCGCATCGACGACCGTGGTCGGGTCGAAGATGTATCTATTCGTACGTCCTTGGTTGAGGCTGCTCTGGTCAAGGGTCATTCACGGATGTTGAACAGGGAGGAAGGCTGGTCACCGAGCGCAGAATGGTTTCCGACATGTATGTTTTCGACTTGGAAACCTTCAGATGGGAGAGGATACCGCCCAACCCAGAGGACGACGTCCCTCGGGCCCGCTACTTCCACAGTGCCGATACTTGTACGTGATTATCTTCAAATAGGCTTCTTGAGCTAATCGTATGGCCCAGGGAATAACCAACTCATCATATTCGGTGGGATGAGCAACAGATTCGATTCCCCCAATCCCGACGATCTGTGTGTCCTCAACGACGTTCGGTTCTTCGATATTACGACGCGTCGCTGGTTACCGTCTTCAGTATCTAACAACAATGACACAACGAATGATTCACTCGTTCCCCGCGCACGCTACGCTCATCTATCCTCTGTCACATCAAACCGCTTATTCATTATCGGAGGCCAAGACTTTTTCAATGTCTGGCTGGACGACGTGTGCGTGTACGATCTCGTTACACGCACATGGATCCATCGACGCGATTATCCACGCCACTGTGGAACCTACCGTAGCGTTGCCGTCGCCTCCACTCTCGCCGTTCGCTTACCCCAAGAAGAACTGCGAGCTGAGCAACCCCCAACGCCCCTTGGACCACCTGGCACGCGGTTCAAGGTCGATCAGGTCCCCCCNTTCATCTACGGAGTTTACTGCTTCCGAGAATCTAGTCCACCTTCCCTACTCTGCGCAACCTACGGACGACTTTCCTAGTAACATCTATCTTTACAGCAACTATAACGTACGTCCTATTCGGTTCTCTTTGGAAGTAAATCCTCTCACCCTGTATGAACTAGTTTACCGACGTCAAGAGAGAACTTGAGGTTATCTACCCATTACCTGATGCCGATTTCACAATCCAAGACCGTTCTGCTTCCATGTCCGGGTCCTCTTTCCCTCCCGGTCTCCGCTTTCCCACCGGAGCCATCCTTGGCACTCACCTCATCATAGCCGGTACTTATCTCGCCCACACGTATCAGTCTTTCTCCATATGGGCTCTCGACCTCTTGAACATGACATGGACTCGTATTGATCCAGGCAGTGCGGTTTCCACGGGATCGTGGTTCCGCGGTTGCCTATGGACAGATGCGAACAAGTTCCTCATCTTTGGTAACAAAGAAGGGAACCTGGTTGATGACTACAATCGACGCCTGCTGAGCTGGGACCACGTAGCCGTCGTGGACTTGGAGGCGTTTGGTATCTATCAACCTCCCACGCTCAAGCTAGACGTAGCTTCGCAAGAACTGGGATTGGCCGCTCTCGAGGAGAAAGTCATCACTGACTTCGAGATTGTCTGTGATGATGGGAGGAAAATTCCTTGTTCAAGGAAGATTCTGGAGGAGAGATGGCCTTGGTTCAAGGAGCAACGAGTCAAGTTCACTCAGTTGGCGGCAAGCACCGCGAGGAGTTTGCCCAACTCTGCCATGCACGTCGCATTACCAGAGCTGCCTGGAAAAGGAGCCAAGGGCGACGCTCGACCTGATCCTAGGCTGACACCTAGGTCGTTCCTCCTCTCCGAGCCATATCCTATCACACTGGCTCTCCTTCAGTACTTCTACTCGATGACGCTGCTCACCCCTCTTCAACATGCACCTGCCGTACTCAGTCAACTCCTCGTGCTGTCCACTACTTACGACATCCCACATCTCCAAAGTCTCGTCAAACATGCTATGCACAAAGCTCTATCGAACTCCACTTCTGTTGGGGTCTACGAGGTCGCCACACTCTGTAGCTGTCGCAGCCTCCAGATCAGGTGCGTTATATTGCGTGTCGTTGAGTCTTTCTGACGTGATCCATCTTTCTTAGAGCGCTCAAGACCGTCATGTCGTACAGTCAGAAGCGCCCCGGGCGTTCGAAAGGAGACAAAGGCTCAGGCGATGGCCGTCCCCCCGGATCTAACGGTAGTGGAGGCGGAGGTAGGTTAGACGGTGGTGCTAGAGACCCAAGTGCATTCGCAACTCGTCCAAGAGGCACTTCTGACGCAGTCTGGCGTGGTCCTCAGGGAGACCACGGCCCAAGCGGAGGACGAGACTATGCCCTCAATCCGAGTACGTATGGTTATGTATAAACTTCATCTCCTCCCCATCCCTATTTTTGCATATATCTTTCTCCTTCTATGTACGCGATGCGATCATATCTTTCTTTCTATTAACAGACGTAAATCTTCACGATCGAACCACGGGCACCTCACACGCGCAACTCTCCACCCGATCAACACCTGGTGGACCTTCTGGATTGAGGGTTACAACGCCATCGATGTTATCAAGAAGGGTCAGCGTTCTCTCTACGAATACCGATTTTGAAATTTCGGCGGTCGCGGAGCTTCTATCGCCTACCCTGATGGATGACACGAACCATCCCATGGACGAGCACCACACTCAACTAGACGAACCTGAAGACGTCCTGCCCAGCCTCGATCACAATCTGGACGAACTCGTGGAGTTATTCTATGATCGCTTTGATGAAGATGAACATCGGCAGGACGCGAATTACCTCACTCCAATATCCGAAACCTTTGGTTCACCCACGTCTACCTCGTCGCGCGTTTCTTCCCTCTACTACGATTCTGACGCAGACGAATATGATTCGCCGCGGTATTCTCGTTCCGCTGGATCTTACATTCCTTTCCATCTTCCTATCGCCCGTTCGCGTCCTACGACGTCTCGATCGGCGGATAGCGATGTCCCACCTCTCTCTTCCTCCACCTCAATGAGCTCTTTAGCTAGTGCCTCTCGCTCTCAACCTTACCATTCCCCTCGCACTCCAATACATCATCCTCTACCGATGGACTCTCCTTCATTGAAGCAATTGAACATCATCGAAGAACAATTCCGTGAAGATCAAGAAATCGTGTATAATATCGCTATGGAAGTGCCGAACAGCCCTACTTCCATTCGAGTCTCTCCTCCAAAGAACTCGACTGTCCCCGAATGGCCGAAGAAGAAATCTAACATCGAATGGCAAGAAACTGACACATCTCCCCCTCCTTCCACTCCCCCTATCAGGTCGCCCCCTACCTCTATCTCAGATCCTCCCATACCGAGATCTCCGCCTACATCGCCCAAACAATCCCTCACTCCTGCTCCCAGTCCACGGATAGGCAACCCTCTTATGCGGTTCATGTCTAACACCAGCACTAAAACCTCTCGCACCATCAAATCAACTAAATCCCAGCCCGATTTCTCAGCTTTCTCTAGTGGTTTTGACCCCAAGCAAATGAAGGCCGAAGAGAAGAAGAGGAAGAAAGCTGAGGCGAAAGCTAGAGTTGAACGACTTGCTCAGGAATTGAGCGAGAAGAACAAGAAGAGAGCCGAAAACGAGGACAAAAAATCCATTGATAGCAGCAAGTCGCGGAATACTGACCAAGCTGCTATCTTCGGTGGGTTATCAGGACTAGTTATGTGATTGGTGGTTGCTTCATTTTATTACTCATTTATCGCTGGAATGGTCTAGTTTATATTTAGTCTTTATGGATATATAGTGTACAGTTAGTATATCACCGCTCCCCCTACCTCTCTTTGTTGTCTTACTACCGGCCAATATGGGTTGTCTTCATTTCATTCACAGTCTGTCTGCTCTGGACCTGTAATCTACTGTTGATTCATAATAGGATGGGGAACTATTGGCAAGAAATGGAGTAAAAGCACATCAGGTATAGATTGGGCAGATGCGTCTATTCCTACGCAGGAGTGGCCGCGACGTCGACAGGGGGTACTGGTGGTTGGGCAGGATCTGAAGCCACCGTATTATCCGCAGAAGATGTGGACGGTATCGGTTGCGGAGGGGCAAATATATGATTGACTGCATGATGCGAAAGAGTGATTAGCCACGTTAGGCGACACAAACAAGAAGGGAATATAATTACATTCGCGTGCATGGGCTATAAGACGAGAGTGTTTAGACAAATGGGACCAAAAGGGGTAAGGAGACGTACCTAAATCCTTTTGTCGAGAACAAGAAGGACCGTCTGAGCAATCCTTGCGACTCATAACATTCTCCTCTAGGAACCCCTTCTGGCGTTCTCGGACCCACCAGTCTCGCAAGCCCCAAAGTAGAACTTCTGCTGCGCAAAGGCGACAGATCCGATTCCTTGGAGCATCGGGGTCTGGATCAGTACCTGGGGCGACACTGTGGTTGTCGACAAAGAGGTCGAGGTCGATAAGTGGTCGGAAACCACCTGGTTGGGATTGGAGGTGGGTGATGATCTAATTGAGGTATATTAGACCTAAGAGAGCCGAAAGCTGGGTAAAATTGAGAAGACGCACCTCTCGATAGATGTAACGAGGTGTTATGCCTTGTGCTGTGAGATAATCAAGCATAATCTCGACCTCCACAGTATTGCCATCAAAGCAGTCATAAACGTCCGCGGATTGCACGAGATCCCCAACATCTGACATGCCATGAGGGGATTGATTGAGGAGAGTCGCCGCTACGCAACGACCCTGTACTTCAATTCCACAGAAATAAACCTGACAGAAGTCACATTTTGTAGTCGAAGGAGCTTGCAGCGCGAGAAGGTTCTCACTAAAGTTTCAGTGGTGAGAACGTAACAAATGCTGAGCTTACGAGACGAATTTACCAATTACCACAGTGTTGATGCCCTGGAGGAAGTCCGTCTTCGAGAGGCCATGCGTGGTCAACATCTATGTTTGGGTCTGCGATGGGCGCAGGGCATGACCAACCAAATGCATTATCTGGGGAGCAGTGTGGACAAGGCCGGGCATATTCAGTGCTTTGGTTTATATTGGGTTCCGGAGACGCAGACCGAGGCGCGGGCAGCTGTGGACACATGAGCCAGGTCAACTATGGATAACGGGGAGACTTACTCGCATGGAGGATCCACCTTTGTATATTTCGTCAGCTTGCGCCCGCTCACGTTCAGTGCGCGCCACATGAGGAGCTGCACGCGTTATCGTATCCAAGATAGGTTGCAAGGCTCTAAATGGTGTGACGACGTTCGAAATGCCTCGGCACGAGGGGCAGTTGGTACCTCCATTCTGGAAAGTACGAGTCAATGTCGAGTGGCGCGGATAAAGAATGCGGAAGAGGGCGCAGTGATGCACACAGCCCGTCACAGTATTCTGGTTCACCGGGCCTACCGCGAGCATAACACCCATGATCGCTGGTACACCCGCCACGCAGAGCATACGCGTGCGACGATATAATTAGCCAGCGAATGACTTACCCGAATCCACTGAATACAACAACTAGAGACACCCAGAAATATTAGGATTGAGTCAAAGCCACTTCAGTCTTTATCGAACTCACCTTCCGCAGAAAAAGTGTTGACAAGGTGAGACAATTACTGGGCGATAGACGAGTGCGGAACAACAACCACACTGCAGCTCCTCGACGAGACTGTCCACAAGACTCGCGCCATCAACCACAGGCTCTGCCTCTTCTAAAGCGCCATTCACTACGTCTTCCTCAATATCTTCCTTTGGTCGTTTCCTATGGGCGTTATCATCCATGCCTTCGAACGACGGTGAAGCACGTCGCTTCAGTGACGAGGGAAACAGTTGCTGCGATGAATGGGGTTCTACGTGAATATGATTGCTGCTCGCCGTTGATAGAGAGTCCCGGATTTCGACTTCCATTTATGAGGATGATGGGAGCATGAAGTAAGAGAGTGGGCCACTTGTGAGTTTCTGAGGCAGCCTGCACACTCAGGGCGACACAATTAAGTCAATCTCACGTGACCGAAGCCAATTGAGTATAACTCCTATCATCTCCTATTTCTCCCATCGCACCTCGATGGTCTACTAAGAGCTAGGTAGCCTTGCGTTTTTTGGCTAATTAAGTAAGAGTGTACCTAGACAGAAGGAACGCTTACAATTTCCCTTTTACTGTCCCGGGAGCCTTAGAAGGAAGTGCTTTACCAGAGTGGCACGTTGCCTGACTGCTTCTAGACTGAGAGAGCAAATCCTTCGCCCAAGTCGGAGACTGTGGAGGGTCTTCATCCTGACCAGACGACCAGCATTTCTAGCGAGATATGTATTAGCCTTTAGATAGGGATATTGAAAGTGGAATAACCTACTGAAAACAGTTCCCAGCTAGGACTTTCGATCAAAGTATGCTTCTTAGTTTCTAGGTTATACTTCAAAATAGAACCACGGGCAGACGCCGTCAAGCTTATCCCAGCCTCAAGCCAGAAGCAAGCATTCAGCTCGGTACTGATATCACTTGACAAGGCCGTGCGCTTGGCCTTCTTGTTTTTCGGAGCCTTAGCTTTCTTACTGCCTTTGGGTTTGCTGGCTTTGCCTCTAGACTTCTTTTGGGGCGCTTTCGCCTTACTGCCTGCCTTCTTTGCATGAGCAAGGTTGCCATTTCCAGCCGAGGCGTGGCTTTTAGAAGGCCGCTTTGAGGGCGACTTGTTACGGCTTCCTGCTTTTTTAAGCACTTTCGACTTGCGACCAGCCGTAGGGGCCTTCAAAAGAGCGACGGTCGAGTTGCTGCTCGCTTCAGCGGTTACTTCCACTGAAGCTCTGGACCATATCGGCGCTGAAAGAGACACGGAAGCTTCGGCTGCCTTTCCACCAGCGATTGTAATCCCGAATTTGATGGACGGAATCAATTCTCCTTGGATAACACCTTTGCACAATGAATAAAGGATTGTRCTAAAAGGACTAAGGGTGTACCTCTCGCCTGTGCTTTGCCTGCGGCGGAAAACGACAAATCTACAGGAATATGATGAGCRCCGTGTTGCTTGTACAGTCAGGTGCATGCCTGAGTTAGCATTAGACACGCCGTCGATTAGGGCCTTCGATTGCAAGTCCTGAGGAAACCAAACTTGGACATCGGAGAAGGAGTAATTCAAATTCACGTCRGCGCTGATATCCACTTCCATTTCTCCGTGGACCCGGCCTGCGAGGGATAGATAAGGCCCTATGGTGAACACCCTGTGATTAATCAATGGGGAGTTCCTCGCGAAATTCGAGATAAAGCTTACATACCCGTCGATACTAAATCCTGGTAGTCCTACATCACTGATTAGTGGCTGCTCTTTGGTGTCAAAGCCACCCTTGATGTAGATGCTACAATAAGTACAGGGAGCCGATCAAGAAGGGAGAACGAACGGAAATCTGCAAGCCCAAATGTAAGGCAAYAGAAGCACCCCCACTTAATCCTGTAGAATGAACCGTGAATGCAATTCCAAGTTGATGGATTTAATGTGTTACCTCCAAAGACTCCAATTTCCTCGATAAWTTTCTCGCTTAAAAAGTTTCCAGCGATGACGGCGCCTGCCTTAACCGTGACTATCCCTCGAGTTTTCAAAGACACATCAACGCTCGCTTCAACATTACATCCAATGTYGATGTCCTTAGCGAACGAGTGGTTTCCCGTGATGTTGACTGGGCTGTCTTGAACTTGGGGGGATAATCGAAAAGAGGCCAAATCTAAGGCAAGTAGAGTATTCTAGTGTCAGTCTTTTCATAGCTTAAAGAGGAAACTTACCTTCGGCGGCGATGTTGACTTTATCCCACTGGGCACCGAGCCACTGTGTCCCCTTGCGCACCGTCTCGGTGAGCTTTTCCTTAGCGTCATTCACCCATTTGGAAAAGTCAATATCACCCCAGTCAAATTCAACTTTGGCCAAGTTCATATCGATTCCGGGAGAGTTGAACTGTGCGAGCAAGGAACAAGAGGAGTCAGTGTGAAGGGATGTATCGACGTGAAAAGAGTTACATACCCCGACAAAAACAAAGAATACATCACCCGACCTATACGGCAGAAGCCTTCAGTCGACACAAATTCCAATGAGAAGACAAGATGATATGATACGTTGCGCGATCCAGGGCGGCCCAATTCGTGTCAATCTYCATTGTGTATAYGGTCGCCCGGTTTTCTCCACGTCGTCGAAGATGATGGTGAAAGGGAGAAGGAATTTCTTGATCTTCGGCTGGGCCCATACTCGCGATCCGAGCGAAAGGTCCATTTCCACACTACCGATCGGACGAAAATTYGAAAAAGAGYCGGTTGATACGATGAAAGTCACKTACGCTCTCAGGCAGCCTCACAACCTTGTTTAYAGGCCCCGAATRGTCGAATACGTGTYTGCACAGAGAATCGGCTTCTTCATGTTGACAGACCAGACGGAAACTCTGCTTGAGGATATTGGGATCACAATCAAGGAGGATCCACCCRGCCGCGGGTGTGATATCTSTCAATCCCTTAGGATGCGAGTGCTATTGCRRCAGAGTRGATTTCAAGTTATAACCGCGAGTAATATTTGAGCTGCTAACGCACAAGTGTCAGCATGCCTGAAGCTCCAGAGTCCGGGGAGATCTCGTAAGAGCATTCTCCGTTYAGGCAAGGTTTACTCCAATCATTGGCCGCGATGGTAATAGAGGYAGCATAAATCACAGCCAGAACAAGGGYGATGAGCGAGAAACGAGCCATTGGAGGGATCGAGGGGCAACAAGGACTTCTTAGCTTATTTATGCCTCACCAGTGTGCGAAGCATAGCATCTTTCTGTCACTGTTGGGAGTCCAAAGCAGCTTCAGAAGTTGTTCGAGGCGTTATTCGATGAGAAAATGTGAGTGTCGCAAGKTCTGRAACCCCAATAGAAGCACATCCGACCGATTTTTAAACCGCCAGAAGGCCGCAGTAGCTTTGCAAGTGGGGGTGCAGTCCGGAGTTTGCAATCAAAGGAGTCCCCGGTTGGATAGTGAGAGAGAGGTCTCACACYAAGKTGACAGAGGGCTAGTAGGTCACTGTGGGTGACTCTTCAGCGAACTAGGCTGGAAACCAACCTCYATGTCGAGGGGGTGGCAATCGATCCTCTGAGAATAGNNNACAGCGAACGAGTCGGAAMGMRGTTTGAGCSTGGGGCACAGGGGGGCNATRACAGGGACACTACGGGACTCGCAAWACGTTGCCCAGAAAAGCTGAWTCGTTGATCGTTCACCCATGTAGAGGTTCTCAGCAAGAGTCAATTYTCAAAGGTGGGTGAAAGCACAGCGCCAACCGNTTACCGCCAACTTGATGATCGTGGTAAGGGACTTGGAGAGTTTGGGAAGGGNCRGCGCTTGTTCCACTGCACTTGCTCCCAGTTCCAATGGCACGACGATCTGCCTCGCCCGCCCGACGATCAAAAGGTCACGATGACAGCTACGAAAAATACGGCGAAAGTTCTCGCCGCAGAGATAGAGGTGACGATAACTATGGTGCGCGTGAACGTCGAAGGTGCGTCTCACATGCTCAACTCGTGTTCACAGAGGATTTAGTAATGTTTCCTTAGACGAGAATATGACTCTGAATCGAGTCGGTATGGATATGGAGAGCGCGAAAGAGAGCGAGAACGAGACAAGGACCGAAGTCGCTACGAYAGAGCGAGGGATGAAGATAGAGACAGAGACAAGGACCGCCGTAAACCTTCCAGGCGTTCCTATTCACCTCCTTCACGGGCCTCGCGACCCCGTTCAAAATCTGGTTCAAGGTCCCCTTCACCTATCAGCAAAAAGGCGAAACCCAACTTTGGAGCGTCAGGTCTCCTTGCTGCAGCAACGAACACAGTCAAAGGTTCAGATGGAACAAGCACTGTGTTGAAGTACAATGAACCACCTGAGGCGAGGAAACCAACTCTTGGTTGGCGTTTGTATGTGTTCAAGGGCAAGGAGGAACCCGGTGAGCAGGCTTGCTTTTYATTTCGATGTTCGCCGACTGACGTAGACTGAGGCAGAGCTACTTCACATTAACAGACAGAGTGCATATCTCGTTGGACGGGATAGACTAGTCGCTGATATCGCTCTTGATCACCCTTCATGTTCCAAGCAACATGCTGCTTTCCAACGTTCGTCAATTCTTTTCTCAACCTTACCAATAYCAAWTAAACTACTCGCCAGACCGCTCTATACAAGAACGGGACGAATTCGGCAGCTCAAAAGCTGTCATAAAGTATGTGACCAGATATGTTTCGGACGTTGAGAWGCTAATGCTTGAGATAGACCATTTATCATCGACCTCGAGTCTACAAATGGTACTCACGTCAACGCTGAGAGGATACCCGCCGCTAGATTCTACGAATTGAAGGCTGGCGATGGTCGGTCGCCTCACTCCAAAACTGGTGCTTTTACTGATGCTTGGATGCTAGTCATCAAATTTGGTCTATCAACAAAGGAATATGTACTACTCCATGACGATGCATCGTAAACGTTGTATACCGACTATCTACAGGGTAATGAAGATTACCAAGTTCGAGGTTGACGAATCAAGGTGTCGTAAAGTTAAAGTGAGATGCAACAAAAAGTCCAATAAGTGTAAGAAAGAGCTGAAAGGTCATGAGGTTGTCGTGAGGGATGAGGGTACATGGGGGAAGAGTGAAATGCAAATAGAGCTATCGATACAATTAAAGGGGATAAAACGAGAAAATATCATGCGTGAAAGAGCTAAATAAACAATGTAGAGAAGTACTGATAACTGTCCATTATGCGTCAGGTTTAAGGGAAATTGGGGGCGATGGCGAGAAAAATGATAGTCCAAAGAGMAATAGAAACTGTAGGAATACATATCCAACGAAACGGGGGTTGAATTTSAAAGCGAGAGTCAGAGTCACCTTTAGTCGTCAATGCATCCTTTGCAAGAGACGTTAGGGTTGTCGAGATGTCTCTTCAACGCATCCCGGCGGCTGAAGGTCTTCAAGCACCCTCCAGTTCTAAGTTGACCGTCAAATTGATATGCCTCTCCTGGGACCGAGGAGTTTCCAACCAAGACACCCTTGCACCACCATCCTTGCGACTGGTCTTGATCGCTGGGTCGGGTATGGGTGCGTAAGTGGCGTTTGAAATCGGGAGTACGCTTGTTGTGCTGGATCCAGCCACACTCGGGGCATACAAACGACATCTCTAGGACTTCGACTGGCTGGGAAAGCGCAGGCACCTGGAGATTACGCGAAGGAGGGGAGTTGCGTACGCGCTTTGCGGGTCTACGAGCAGGGGTTTTCGGCGGGGTATAAGGGGATGATGATGACGAAGCTGTTGGCATATTGCCGAAGGGCCAAGTCGTCGATTGAGGAGAGTGTCGACGAGCGCGCTTGCGACTGTGGTGGGGACGAGAAGAAGTAGGGAGATATTCATCATCAGACGCGTTGTCGCTGTCTGCATCAGCATCGAATTCGGCATCGTCGAAGGTACGCTTCGATTGCTTGGCTTTCTTTGGGGATTTGGGCTCACGGCGAGGAGGCGTTTGAGGTGCGAGGGGGAGCGACGCGTAGAGATTAGGGGAGGAGCTTGCAGACACGAAGTTCGATGGAGTTGGAAGGTACGGGCTCGAATGACGCGAAGCGGGGAGCTGGAGATGCCTGACCTCCGGTATAGGGCTAAGTGCATCCTGAGGAGCGNAGGGGGAAGCTGAAGCCTAGAGCAAACTGTGGAGGTTTGGGAATCCTAGGATATGTTTCCCGAGTCTAAGTCAAGATTGCCTTAAATGGAGACTGGTGGAAACACTCACGCAGACACTGGGTATGCTGTACCGTTGATGACGGTGTAGGCCTCATTATCATCGAAGGTGAGAGGCTCAAAGTCCGAGTGCTCGCTCTCGGAGTCTTCATCTACATCCAAGGCCTTCCCTGATCGGACGGAGGAGGGTGATGAAGAGGCAGACGAGGGGCCTGAAGAGATAGTAGAAGCCGGACTGTAAGATACTGTTGGTTTGACATCCTTTTCATCACCGAACATCCCGACTGTAGCGGGTTCCATCCACTCGAAGAGATCGTCGCTTTGGCTGCGTAGGAGCTCCTGGCTCGCTATGATAGACTCGCGACGCATGAGATTCCAAGACATTGTTCTGGACCTGAGATGGTATAATTCGAAAGCGGGATGGGAAGATCAACTTGCGGAATCCTTTGAGGGGGTCAAGCAGGGAGGGTGTAGATTCGCCAGGCTTCAATGCTACGTCCATTTTATAGAGAAAGCGAGCTCGACAAAGCGTCGGTAGGATATTAGGGACTTCAATGAGCGGAATGGGGCATTGCAACTCCGAAAGGGCCTTACCCCTCCTTATTATCACCTCAAGGCGACAACGTGCTGGGACAAGGCGCGCGAGTCCGCAACGGGAGACCGGACCTCGAAATGCTAATTTGTGAAAAGGCGTCTATACAATACCGAGGAGGGCGCCTTAGTGACGGTCTCTTTCTTGCTTTGAACAAAGCAGTGTTCAGACCATCTTGACAATCGTTCAATGTCTTACATGTTCATTCCTCCGACCGGAGAGTCTTGCTAGGGTAACGAGGGCAGCGACCTACGGTCCTTGCTAACAACGCTGCGGAGAGTTAGGCTAGTTACGCTAAATTAGCCAAATCTGCAAAAATGATAAAAGATATGAGTGCCTACCATGACTGAAACCTCATCGACATCGAACAAAGCAAGCGGCTTCGCGGCGTTTGTGATAATCTATGATGTCAGAGGTAGTTCTTCGTAGACCAAGCCATTCACCTTTGTTCGTTTCGTGGGCACCTAATGATTCTTTATATGAGGACTAGGGGAATCTGCCGAACATAATCAAAACAAACATCCAGGGCCTCGCTGTCTCCCGCCTGCTGAAGAGCTGATTATCTTTGCGGCTTGCAATCGAAGCAAAGGCTGGAGAATTCTAAGCCCACCCGGCCAGATCTGGTGCTAACTTTGCGCTAGTGTCCGGCACGTTACCTTCGTGTATGTACTCGGCGGGCGACGGGGGAGTCGGTGTCCCAGCTGGGTTGGCCATCGTATAGCGGCAAGGGTATGTTATGTTCAGCTAGAGATTAGTAACTTCGTTGGGTATAGCGATGGGCCAAGTGCGTCGACGACTGTGTTCTGGTCTACATCAGACAGACTTGATGCATTAGCAAGTAATGAATTCATTGCAAGCAGGACGAGCGACTCGAAGTCCCAGGTTTATTGAGGAAGTTGAGAAATATGAATTAGATGAGGGTAAATATCGCATGGGCAATCTATTTTCGGGATTTAATCCTTCTAGAGCGTATACGCTTTCCGTTCTGGACAGCGGGACCCCATCTATCAAAACGTACGTCGGATGAGTAGAACGGAACTGTGGTTAGGCGTATTCGTACCCGCGTATGGTTTTCTTGGGCTTTGCTTCGTGGGCAAACTGAGAAATAGGCAGTCCCAGTCTGTATTTCTCCATGCACCACATAATATACCTATCGACGGGTAGAAATCAACTAACGTTCCGAGGGGAGAAACTAACAGACGCACCTTCGATCGCGAACGTCAAGACCATTTTTCTTCATTGCATGTCCGTCCAACTTCCACAGGTCTTCCCATCTCTCGACCGTAAGTTTGGTCTCGGAAGACCGACCAATTGCTTTCAAGAAGTCTTCCGGAGTTTTGATACCAAGAGATTCTAGCAAGAGAAACAAGTTCTATGTGAGCAAACCACAGGCTGAGCGGGGAAATGAGGTTTCAGTACCACCTCTTGCACGGGGGACGGGTCGGGTTGCGGCGACGTTTACGAGGCTACGCACAGATCCGGTTGAGCAGGAGAAGGGGCCAAACACGCTTCGCCATCGAGCGCACAGAGCCAGCGACATTTGGAGGAGTTATTGGATAGGTAGTCGGGAACAAAATGCGAGTCGTGGCCGTGGCGACTCCAGTCCTCCGATGGAAGTCGCGCGAGCACGTGATGTCGGATTTCATTTTCAGAATCGAAGTTCACCAGGCTGCAAGGTTTACAGGAAGCGTTCTCTCTAACCTGGAAAGTACGATCTGCATTCAACGCGACTTCGTAGGACGAGGTTAAAAAGTAACAATCCCATTTGATAACGACATTATGCACTAATGATACATGGTGTATGAACTTTTGTTGAACTTGAATGGTTGGATAGTGAAAATGGACAAATAACGATAAGTACGAACAAGGCCAAGAACAGAAAAGAACAACGGAGAGGAGAGAGACAGCTCACAAATCCTCCCGAGCGAGCATTCTGAGAGGTTGGATAGGCGTCCTTTGGAAGGAGTTCTGCCGAGACAACATTCGGGCAGCGACGTGACGAGTTGGACTGGAACCAGGATTCGAGTCATCGCTGGGTGGATCATCATTAAACGATGAACGACGGAGCGTCGGAGATATTATACGGTGAGGCGTAACCAAACCGATGAGGACATCATCTGAGGGAACATCAGACGATGAGCTCGTTTCCGTGTCGTCAGCCATGATAGAATCATCACTGTTGAGGAGAGACATCTCTGGCAATGGAGTACCGAGCAATTTCGTTATGAAACTGAGAGTTGGTGTCACACTCCCATCAGAGTCGTCCTCCGGAAGGTTGTTTCGTTGCGAGGCTTTACAGGCAGAGCGAGATAAACGCTGAGCAAATTTGGAGGAGGGTGTCGCATAACGGGAGGAGAAAACCTCACTGAGAGGAGGAGGAACAACGGATTCCATGACGCGCCGTTGGTCAAACACCTTTCCATGGGCAGCGGGCAGCAACTGCGATGCTACAGACCGTTCTTCGTCATCGTTAGGAAGCGAGGGTGGGAAGGACTTCGACTTCTTGAGAACGCGATGAACGGGTTCATCATCATCACCGTCCTGTGGGACAGCACGCTTCTCGGGTTTGGAAAACACCGGCGTACGGTTGAGGATTCGAGACATGACAGAAGCAATGACCGGCGTATTCTCCTTGTTGTGTTCATCCAAGCGTCGGCGTTTGGTGGGTGATGGTGACGTGCCAGATGCTGGAGTACGCATCCGCTTACCCTTAGATACAGGCGTCCTTGTTGGTGTAGAGAGGATGATGCCAGGGGTGAGGCGAGGGAAGACGAGGCCATGTACAGGGCTGAAGATGTCGGGGCAGGTCTTCGTACGGTCCCGTACAGGAGTCGCTGGTACGCTGGATGGAACATGAAGTAGAGCGGCCTTTGACTCAGATACGGGTTCAACAGGTTCCCTGCTGATTTCATCGGCAGCCTTCGATGCGAGGCCGAGGTGAAGCTGCACAGCATTAGGAAGGGCGTCCGAAGGTAATGAATTCGACCAGCTATTTGTCCACAAGTCATTGAGTGCAACAGAAACTGAGGAAGGCTTGTCCTGTCTTCCAATGACAGAGGCTTCAAGCAATGGCCCAAGACTTTCAGCCGTGTCCCGCGTCACCTTGAGCGACTGCAATGAAACGAGAATCATTTCGTACAATCCGACAACCTAAGCACACTTAGTATGAAGATAGAGTGGGCGTAATAAAGCAAGACTCACGTTATAGGAATAATCATCCATTGGTACCGCAGCGTGCTCGTCGGATACCCAAGTGCTAATACCTTCGCTGACGGTGTCGAGGAGATCAACGAGTTGATCAAGTTGACACCGTTCAACAGCTTCCGTCAACGTCCTCAACAACCAGCCAACATGGATGAGACCGCGTGGTTCAGGAGGATAGCTAGCGAGTAAAGATTCGTTGACCAGCTGGAAAAGGCTTGACGGCAGTTCTCTGATCTCAGCCATGGGCACTTGGGATAAGAGAACATCGACGGCCCGGACAATCGAAGTCGAAGACGGATCGTAGGCAGCGGCAATGCTATGAGCAATGCGATCGAGAACATCAACCGTGTCGTGTCCGAAGTCGAGAGCAGAGCTGATCGTGAACGCGGTGAGACTTTCCCAAATCTTGATGTCACCTTCGTCAAGTTCCCAAGACTTGGCAGAGCTAGGAGATAAACTTGAGACGAGCAAGACAAACGAAGGAATGCAAGAACACGTACGAGAATGGAAGGCACAAGAGCCTGATAGCGCCGTCCCAACTCGCCTTGGCGTCCTGCTTCCACAACTCGGCAATAGTAGTCCAGCAGACGTGACGAGCTTCAGCAGTCCAGTCCGATGTGTTCCGCCAGAAGTCGACGATGCAGTCATCTTCAGAGATCACGAGAATTTCTGCGCATAATTGAGACCATTCAAGATGAGCGTCAGCAGAGAATGTGTCCTCGAGTTCCCATAGAACGGAAAGGAGCCGTTGGCCAGCATCACTGAGAAGCTCCCTTGAGACCGTGGTCCGGAGACTCGCCCAAAGACTTTTCACGATGGTGAGAAGGAGGGATGCATGCGACCGGTGATTCACCTCAGCGGGCTTGCGACTGCGTTTGATAGGACTTGAGGCTATCGGACCCGGAGACAATACCTCCCCTTTCATGCGAACATCAAGGGTAGGTTCACGCATGAGCCTGATCACAACTTCCACAGCGTGACTAGCGAAGTCAGAGATCGCATCGTCGCCATCAGCATCTATGCTTGCGTGAGTCGGGCGGACACAAGACAGAGCATGGGAGCTGACCTTGTAAGGATGATACATTAGCCTTGATGATGCTATCCCAGATGGCAACAATTTCCTCCTACACGAAGATGAGTAAACACGGTAAACAAAGAGAATAGTCACATACGGGTGGATCTGCTTCGTCGGGCATTTCAATGCAGCAGAAGCACTGCCTCCACACATCGAGCAACTCGTCTAGGATCCATTCCCTCGAAATTTCATCACGGCTCAAAGGCGTGACTGCTTCGATTTGAGGACAGAATGCGAAGATAGGTTTCACAGCGGAGGAGAGTGAATGGTAGTCTGTAGTGAGCAAACCGGGGCTGGTAGAAAAGAGAGGTTTGGGAAGTAGTTTCTGCATCTCGAAGGCGTCTTCACCGTCTGGTTCCAGGTCGAGAGCGACAAGACGACGCAAAACTTGCACGGCATCTTCTCTGGTTTGTCCCCCTCGATTGAGCATACCTCGGAGTACTTCAAAGGCATGTTCAAATCGGTCATCGTTGCGAGAATCAGGATCGGCAAGAAGGGCCGTTACAAGGTTGACACCGCAGCCCATGTCTTTCGGGGTTGTGACCAACTCCCAGAATAGCGCGCGAACATTTGAACTTTGTCCTTCGGCGTCACTGTCCTCTACTTCTGATTCGGAATCAGGATTCGGGGGAAGAGGAGGTTGGAAATAAACCCAGGTAAGACACCGCGAAACAAGGCACAAAAGGGCGCGAACAGAGCCCCTCTTGGTGCGCATTGCAACGGCCAGCATGGCTCGAATGGTGCGTTCGAGACGCGGACTGGTGTAGAGGGCGGGACCGATGAGGATGATGAGGTTGGCCAGGACACAAAGAGCCCAGACAGGGCCTTGTGCTGGGTGTTGGGGGTCAGTGGCAACGAGGGTTGTGCGAAGTGCACGGATGAGGAGGGGATCTTTCGAAGCTGACTTTGACGGTGACTTTTTCTCAGGCGATGCAGAAGGCACSGAAGTGAGTCCGTCAGTGAAGAAATCAGCGGCAGCGGTAGAGATTCTCGTGTGTATCTGGTCGCGAGGRATGGTGGTAGCGGCGTAGGCAAACCCGCCAAGGGCGTGGCAGGCTTGAACACGAAGGGTRAGGGTCGATCCKATGACACAAGCAAACACAGAGGGGAGCAGGTCGGTAAAKGCAGGGACGAAAATTTCTGGCTGATGCAAAGAAAGGTCGTGAACAGCCTRAACTAAAGTCAGCCTCTGGACATGCCGAAAAGAAAGCATGCATATATCACCTTCAACCCATCACTGACTGCACCCTTCTTCCCTTCTTTGCCCAATTCGCCGTCAATRCCACGACGAACGGCGTATGCTATGCGATCACGGGCAGGGCGGAGAACYTCTGATGGTAAGCGTTGCGCGGATATTAACCATATWGCGAGTGCGCAGGTCTTCCGTGCATTAGGCGTTGGCAGGGACTCGGCCATAGGAATGGCCAAAAGTTGGGTCATCATAGAGTCAAGCTGCATATCTAGGAAGTAYAATYTCAACGGTTGGTCTCCTGTGGTCAAACCAGTAGCCACGYACCAGTAAAGATATTGTACAAGGCCGGCGTCGTGAACAMAAACGCCAGAAGCCTTATGACGGCATGGCAAGTGTGGCAAAGGTCCCTAGCGTATTTGACCTGCTCGGCGGAAAGCCCACCCTTYTTGCGCGGGGTCTTGACGGGGGAAGGTAATGAGCATCTAGGTTCGTCAATTTCCTCTCCCACAAGTTTRGGTTCTTCCAACGCCTTTCCCAGATCACGGGTGATAGCTTCTGTTATGGCCTCTCTGTTCTCCCTCAACGGCTGAAAAAGTGGCCATGTYGAATCYACATCCACTACACCCCCAACACAAGACCTCAAGCGAGCCGCAAGRATAGAGTAAGCCTCRACGAGTTGCCGCAAAGGGGTCTCAAGAGCAATGATGGCTGATACMGAGGATTGTAGGTAGTTCAAGTCCACCAAGGGGTCGGAAGGTTCGGGTGTTGTCTCCCGAACGTCGGCCGCCACAGGTGCAAGGGTGTTCTCACTCTTCTTCAAAATAGATTTGGGCGTGGCCGCAGCAGCTTTCGACGGGGAAAATCGAGGAGGGCTAGTGAGAAAATGGAATTGGTCGTTTGGAGACCAGACGACGCGAGAACCCGACGGAACACGGTTCTCTTTTTCTTCTCTGTGGGAGGTACTGGGAGGAGTTGGTAGAGACATGTGAATGGAGAAGATGAGGGGCGGGGAGTGGTACGAGGAGGAGGATGGGAAGGAGTCAGGTCGCCGTCCAAGCCTGACCAAGGTCGTTAAATGTTCCAGGGTCACATGTTTGGCCCATTGATTAAACGCGAAAATATGGCGTTGTTTACGCGTTGTTTGTCTCAGTTGCGATCAGTAACGTGATCGTCAAATTCGTCCCTGATTCCGAATCCCATTATGATTCAGATCGTGGTTTGACCGCAACCACATCCCATTTACCAGATTTCTTCATGTCTCCGATTGCGAGAACATCGACGGTAGAAAATATTAGTATACCTTTTTAGTGAACCTGAAAAAGTGAACCACAAAGTGAACCGCCGCGTGATCTAGGGGAAGGTTCAGTTTTATAATTGGAAAGGTTTAGTTTATTTGTTCGTCAGTTCACATTATTTTTGAGCGTAGAGATTAGACAGGGGAAACCTAGATCACGAGGATTCAACAAAGGCACGTGGACAACGTGTTGAGGAAGTAAGTGGCGCGCATCTCNTGTTCCTCTGACCNAACCGCCCACCATGCCCTCCCACTCCCTTATCGCGCTGCTGAAGGAGCTCGCTCGGCACGAAGCCCTCTTGGACTCTCTGTCACTCCTTGACGTGATCAGATTCTACCAAATTTGCTGTCACATCAAGCCCGAGTTATGTCTCTTCGCTGCTCGTCTCACACCACCTTGTGCTCTCCCCTCGCATATATGCCTGCTTCTTATGATGTATCTTGATCTCCCTGATGTGCATATCGAAGCGCTGTGGTCTAGCTTGAAGGAGACGATCTGGAACGATGCCAATTCCGTTGCCTTGCCTCTGAGCAAGATTGAGATGGATCGGTTTGACTGCTATGGAAAGATGATTGACATCCCATCACAGC
>JAPEVF010000314.1:0-51489 GCA_029747585.1 Pleurotus djamor | reverse complement strand
GAGATAAAGATTTGATGTTCTCCTGCCGGAACGCTTATCTAGGCCTTATAAAGTCATACTACCAACAGTGACGTCGTCTTTGCGGCGAAGCCAAGCTCAACTCTGCTTAAACCTCGCATCCATCATGTTCACCTGACACTTTTTCCTAGACGCTTCGAGTACCGGCTGAAGTTTACAGGCTGATAGTTGCATTACGCCGATCTTGTCGCGCAAACAGCTCAAGCGCCACGTCCGACCCCGCTAATCTCAAGCACAACTCTTCCGACATTGAAGCGCGTCCGAGGCTGGATAGGGCTGTATACGCATCACACTCGTCATCAGGTGACGGATACCGACCAATCAGCTTCGCCAATCCCCTTGCTTGACTGCTGCTCTGGTTGTTCTTCGACTGGTCGCACCCTTTTGTACCTGGCAGTCGTCGTCGACGATGTCCTCTTGGCTGCTGCATACTAGTCCCTCCCCGAGCAAGTATTGCGAAGGATTTACTCCGTAGCAAGGGTCCATGACCGTCCTTGCTTGTTTTCGTCAGGTATAAAGGTTTCGACCGACGACAGAGCTGACATCGACTCGGTCGTCTCCCTTTCGCATCATGAAGTCTCTTTCAATCGCTTCCTTGGGTTTCCTTGTTAGTGGTGCTCTCGCCCACACCATTTTCCAAGTGTGTATGCCCTCCTTGCACCCTTCTCCCTTTGTTAAACATTTTTCAAGGAACTCCACGTAAACGGGGTTTCTCAAGGCCACAAAGTTGGAATTCGGGTCCCTTCTTACGATGGTGTAAGTTCGAACATGGCTGATTTCTTAGAATCTTACCGACCTTTCATAGCCCATCGAAAATGTTGCCTCAAACGACATCATCTGCAACGGTGGCATCAATCCTTACTACCAACCCATGTCTCAAGTGATCATCGACGTCCCCGCTGGTGGTGATGTCACCGCAGAGTTCCATCATACACTTTCAGGCGCGAACCCTTCCGATTCCTCCGACCCCATTGACCCCACTCACAAGGGTCCTATCCTCGCATATCTGTATGTCTTCTCCTACCTGTTCCTGAAATAGGATAATTTAATAAGTCTCGTAGTGCCAAAGTTGACTCAGCCCTTCAATCTGACGTCACGGGTCTTGACTGGTTCAAAATCTACGAAGATGGGTACGGTCCTGGCACAGAGTGGGCCGTAGACCGCCTCATCGCCAACGATGGGTTGGTCACTTTCAAAATCCCCGATTGCATTCCTTCTGGCGAATATCTTCTCCGCGTTGAGTTGATTGGTGAGTCCAAACCGCTATGATTCCTTGAACTATCGCATTGACACACTTTTTCCAGCTCTCCACGGTGCTGGATCTTACCCTGGTGCACAATTCTACGTAAGTAACGCGTTTTCACGACGTTCGTGATTCTCATTTTGGCCTTGCAGATGTCATGTGCTCAAATCAGAGTCACTGGTGGTGGCAGCGCCGTACCAGGACCCATTGCCCACTTCCCTGGTGCCTACTCTGGTGCGAAATCATCTCACTGATATGTCAAAGTCTTGCTAGAGCTGACTCTTGACTCTGAACTCAGGAACTGACCCTGGCATCAAATTGAGCATCTACTGGCCCCCTGTCACCAGCTACACTATTCCAGGTGAGTGCATCCCGCCTTGGACCATTGTAGCCACTGACGAGGTCGTTATAGGCCCTGCCGTCTTCACGTGCAACGGATCACCTCCCACTTCTTCTGTTCGACCATCTTCTAGCTCCGTTGCTCCCACTTCTTCGAGCTCTGCTGTCCCTTCACCGCAGCCTACCTCTTCCACTCCTCCAGTTACCCCAACGGGTGGCACCGCCCCCCAATGGGGTCAATGTGGAGGTGAAGGGTACGCACACGTTTTCCTCTGTCGAATGCTTCCTCAATTAACCATTCTTTTTCAGCTGGACCGGACCCACTGTTTGCGCTGCGGGTACCTGTGTCGCTCTCAACCCCTACGTATGTGACTGCCCTCTCGATCGCGACTTGACGCTCATGATTTCACGTAGTACCATCAATGCCAATAATGATGAGGATAAATCCTCGCCAATGCACGATCGGAGTCCCGACTCAATTTCATCTAGTACATCACTTCGCTTCAATAGTCACGGTTCAAAGAATGTTGTATTATCGTCATAAAATCGATATGTTTGTTGACGTTTCCTATTTGAGATTCGGAGTTCCGCGGCATACATCCCCTTTACCCCGTGCTTACGATTTTATCCAGGACGTAAACCTCCCTTCGGCGAAAGCCAAGCTTAAACCTCGCATCTTTCAACATGCCCACCTGTTCCCCGCATCACATTCGTTTCTCTATCTATTGAGTTCCGGCTTGCTGTTTGTAGGCTGATAAGTTCCATTACACCGACTTTGACGCGTAAATAACTCAAACCTATGCATCCCCCGCAGGCAACCAACGTGCAGAACCACCGTCTACAACGCTTCTTGTCCCATCGGGTATTCACTTTTGTCAGACGGACGCATGTATAGGCACTTCTGAATACACATATCGGTTATTAAGGACCCACCTCGCCAGCATATAAAAGTGGAGAACAGTCGTTCCAAGGGATCGTCAGAGTATCTTCAGACATGAAGTCAGAATTCTTGGCGGTGTCACTATTCCTGTGTGGTGCTTCAGCCCATGCAATCTTCCAGGTAAGCTTACTCACCAACGTCATCCCCACACCCCGTGGGCCTATACCCCACATCCCGCATTTCCCTAATTGAGACCGCTTCTTTAGGAACTCTATGTTAATGGTGTCTCACAAGGACATCTAAACGGTATTCGCGTTCCGGACTACGACGGCGTACGTTTTTCTCTTGCTCGCTGTTGGATCAACGTTGTAATGAAGGTTTTCACGAATAGCCCATCACCGACGTGACTTCCAACGATGTCATCTGCAACGGTGGCATCAATCCTTTCCACCAACCTATCTCAACGACTGTCATTCCAGTTGCTGCCGGCTCACAGGTCACCGCTGAGTGGCACCACACCCTGGTACGCTTCCTTGATCAGCATTGAGATTCCAGAGTTAGCTCATACAAGTCTCAGAGCGGAGCTGCCCCTGGTGACGCCGCCGACCCCATTGACGCATCTCACAAGGGACCCGTCATGGCCTACCTGTATGTCTTTTACCTGTCATCAGGACTTTATACTCACCACTGCCTTCAGCGCCAAGGTACCTTCAGCTACGCAGTCCTCCGTCACTGGTCTCCAGTGGTTCAAAATTTGGGAGGATGGCCTCACGTCTGACGGGAAATGGGGTGTGGACCGTTTGATCGCTAACAAGGGAAAGGTCACCTTCACGATCCCGAGCTGCGTCGCTGCGGGCCAATACCTTCTTCGCGTGGAACTCATTGGTAAGGCTTTTCCACTTGCTAGATTTGCTCGAATGTTGACATTGTTCCTACAGCCCTGCACGGCGCTGGCTCATACCCAGGTAAGCCGCTATATACCACGTCCATCTTGACAAAAACATTCTTACACGCTAGGTATAAGGTGCTCAGCTTTATGTGAGTTCCCTTTTCGAGCTCGCCAACAGTATCAGGTTTTGATCTCAACGCTTTGGCACACAGATGGAATGTGCGCAACTCCAGATCACCGGTGGAGGAAGCGCCTCTCCCGCAACGGTCAGTTTCCCCGGAGCCTACAAAGGTACAACAATTCTTCCTCTCTATACGTTACTTCCCCCATCCCTGACCCAATTGCATTCTAGGAAGCGACCCAGGCATCACCATCAACATCTACCAGCAATTGAGCGGCTACACCATCCCAGGTACGCGCCTTCGATGGTTCTCCCCATGATTTTCCGCTAATTCTCCTAGGCCCGCGTCCATTCACTTGCGGCGGCTCCCCAGCACCTTCTAGTCAACCGGCCCCCTCCACCCCCGTCGCTACTTCCACTCGCCCTGCCACATCCGCCCCACCCGTCTCTAGTGCCCCACCATCCGCTGGGACTGTTGCTCAGTATGGTCAATGCGGTGGTATATCGTGAGTATCGTTCATTCAAGCGTGGAGGAATTGGAAAGTGACCACGGATGTGATTCTAGATACACTGGTCCTACAGCCTGTGTTTCACCGTTCACTTGTGTCAAGACAAATGACTATGTATGTCCTTTTCTTCTTCAGCAAGCGTATAGACTCATCTTACACTGGCTCCTCTTGATTGTAGTACAGTCAATGTCTGTAAGGAGKCCAACTTTCCTATGGAGAGGGATAGTAGGAATATTCTCTCTCAAYTGTCAATATTTCTCGCACATCGCCTGGTTTTCTTTTATCATGGTAGTAATAATATCCAATSAAACACAACATCACTACGTGCATACACACATGAKAATGGGAGATGCACTGTTAGGTCTCCGTTCAATGTAAGTAACCCCWTCCCCTGAAGTCCCTGTGCAGCTCCTYAAGACCCTATGGGTCTGGAGGCTACCAGCCATCACCACCGGAAGCCTGCGTACTATRTAAGCGAGCTTCTAGTGAAGCACRATGTGTAAGAATCGTGCCCCATTGGCTATTWCWAGGGCCARTCGAGTACAGTCWCCTACAWACCCGTCCTCGAAGACTTCGATAATCGTAGACATGTTCCTTGGCATGCGNNCNNACTNNNGNNTTRYRTATGCACTTAGCCTTGAGAGGCTTGANNCTGGCNTNNCGGCTCAAGATGYGGCAAGACGWTTGTTGTCATCGCATAGGAAATGTTCATAAGGATACTGGTTAAATAGAAGTGGTATCGTCGTGGGACCTARTGACACATTAAGTACACGAATTATTGTTGGCAAATCATTACAATATGGTAGCCAATACATCTAAGGAGGGANNNNCAGYCGATCAGAGCAGTGTCTCGCCTAGGGAARWCATTAGTSTTTTGRRGAAGNGAKMMATCKCTTCAGCRACTCACCAAGGGCAGCTCTRACGAGCGAACATCCRACAGCRACAGTTTGTTGGACRGCGGCGGCATCAGCRAGGGATGGGTTGACCTCCATCAAATCAAACGCAACCAAATCACCAGTTTCATATACAGCCTCGCAGATATAGTGTCCCTCWCGGAACGTCAAACCACCTCTTACAGGGGTACCAGTCGATGGCGCGACACTCGGATCCATAGCATCAACATCAAAGCTAAGATGGATCGGACGTGATTCCTGACGATCCTTGTTCAACCATTCCAAAGCCATTTCAACAACACGTCCGATTCCATATCGATCGACTTCGTGCATAGAGAAAGCCTTGATGCCGTGTTTYTTGAGGATGGCYTTTTCGCCAGAGTCAACGTCACGGAGACCGATGTATACCAAGCTTGAGGGTTTGAGGATGGGCTTGATCCACGAGAAAGGGCGAGTCGCGTGCGAAGCGGTGTCGGTTTCGGAAGGAGGGGTGGTTGGAGGGGCGGCAGTGAGGCCAAGMAGGAAGGCCAGAGGCATACCRTGGATGTTACCGGTRTCGGTGGTCTCGATGGTGTTGATATCGGCATGAGCATCTACCCAAATGATACCGGCGTCGGGATACGTGCTGCACAACAAAGAGCCAGGGGTGAGCGGCTCGGTTAATAAATTNNANGAGGNNTATGCATTACGTCAATGTGCCCGATATGGTACCCATAGCGAGGGAGTGATCACCACCCAAGGTAACAGGRAGTTGACCTTGAGCACARTGCGAAGCGACTGCTTGYGCGACGCTCTCGGTGACGTGYGAGACGAGKCGAGGGTTCTTCAACAAGCCGATGGGTGGATCGCGMAGAAGGCCTGCRTCAGGGTCGTTAGCATACTGTGCAGAGATATCCTCGAACTGATGGTGTCCGTCGAATTTGACGTCCCATCCGAGTTCTTTGAGCTGGTCAACGAGGCCTGCTTCTACGAGATGGATGGGGCCCTTGTCGACACCTGGTTTCGGCTAGGAAAGGAAGGTGATTAAAGAGGCAGAAGCTCGGAGAAAGTGGAAGTGTGCTTACCTGGCCTCCGCTGGTGGAAATGAAAGGGAACGAGGTGAGCAGTGTGGTGCATGTGAAGTGGTAGTGAAGCACCTGAATGGGCAGCCAACGATCTATGAAAAAAAGAGTTTGTTTGAACGAATCAGAAGCCAAAGGGAGGGGGTTTTGACGTACGGCAACAGTCTTTGGGTCCTTGATGTAGCGTGAAGCAGGGGAGGCCATGATGCGGTGGTGGTGATGGTGATGGTAAGAAAGAAAGAGAGAGAGGCGAGAGATTGCCCGATGTTATAACCAAAACGCTCGGCGAGGACGGGCAAGATCCGTCGCGGTGGATTGATATGCAGGTAACGTGATTTGGGCGACATTGTGCATGATATTGCTGGTTAGGCGCCCGAAGATCGGAAGCAAATATAGATGATATCATGGCCTGCATGACGACCGCCCGTCTAAAAATATGCAACTGGGATGCATAAGTATGATGGATCACGGGCGTGTCTCTTGACTCTTGAAACGACGCCGCCATGCACTCGCCCTTTTCCTCGCGTCCAAACTCTCGCCCGGCAACGCCCTTTCGCTTTAAAGACATCGTCAGTTTCCGTTCATTCATTCATCCCAACTTACCTCTTCACTGACTTTTCGCCCTTCCTCGCCATGCACATCCACTTTTCTACCAAACATAACACCCCCCATCACCCGCCACGCCCTCAACTTCACAAAAAACACTCCTTCTCACATCTCGTCGACCAGGTCTTCGATGTCATGAAACACTTCACCCACGAACGGGAGTCTGAGGCCCATCAGATATTCCGTCAACAAGCGGGCCACAAGCCAAAGGGCATCTTCCCACAGACGATAAACCCAGACGAGGAGACAGTCCCAGGTATCGAGCATCCTGGCTCCACCGGCGTGATCTACTGCTCAGACCGCGCAATGGCCAATGGCTTCACCTACGCCAACGCGCACGAATGGGCAAACCTCGGCCAGGGTGCCCCAGAGGTAGGACCCATTCCAGGTGCCCCTCCACGCCCTCTCGCCATTCCCATGCCTGTCGATTCCCTCGAGTACGCTCCGACCACTGGCGTTAAAGGTGATTTCATTTAATGTTATTCCCTCCCTGCGTCGTTCTCATCGATCGATCACTTCATTTAGCTCTTAGAGAATCCGTGGCACGCATGTACAATGAGACGTACCGAAAGGGAAAGGCTAGTCAGTATACCTACGAGAACGTCTGCATCGTGCCTGGAGGTCGATCCGGTCTCTCGCGTGTCGCTGCTGTCGTTGGCGACGTCTACTGCGTATGTTTTTCCGTCCGAATAATACTAACGCCTTCTCTGATGAGACTCTGTCCATGCCTTTTTTTAGTCGTATCAGATCCCCGACTACACTGCCTATGATCAGGTCCTTGGCGCCTTCAAGCGTCTTGTACCCGTTCCTACTGTGTCCGTTTTTCTGTTAACGGGGACCTTGTTCAATGGCTCACATGAAATCATAGTCTTGAACCACAGGCCAAGTACCGCCTTAACATCGAGCAAACCAAGAAAGATATTCGCACCCAAGGTCTTGCTGTGATCATCGCGTCCAATCCTCGTAATCCTACCGGTCAAGTCATCAAGGGCAACGAGCTCAAGGAACTCGTTCAGCTCAGCAGAGAAGGGACGACTTTGATCCTCGATGAGGTGAGGCACGCCCTTCTTCGACCAAGGCGGCCGTGATGCTGATTCGCTATTCGCTCAGTTTTATTCCTGGTACATGTATCCTGATAGCGAGAAGGATCTTGGCAAATCAGTGTCTTCCGCGGAGTTTATTGACGATGTGAACAACGTGGGTTATTTCCGTATGACGGTCCATACCGTGACCTTCCCTCTAACATTACCCTTGTTTTCTAGGATTCTGTTGTAATTATCGACGGGTTGACCAAGGTCGGTAACTGATGCCCGCCCTGTTATGAAATTTTTCGTTTTGCTGATGTATAAATAATTCTAGAACTGGCGCCTTCCTGGCTGGCGAGTTTGCTGGGTTGTTGGACCCAAGAATCTTGTCACGGCACTTTCGCAGTCTGGGTCGTTCCTTGATGGAGGGGCGAATCACCCCTTGCAGCTTGCGGCTATCCCGCTTCTTGAGCCCGAGTATGTTAAGCAGGAGAAGGTTGCGTTGCAGAAGCATTTCAAGAAGAAGCGCGACCATGTCCTTGCGCGTCTCAAGGAGATGCACCTTGACGTGGACATCCCGCCGTTGAGCACGTTCTACATCTGGTTGAACCTGGAAAGGTTGCCGGCTCCGTTGAACAATGGGTTGACGTTCTTTGAAGAGCTGTTGAAGGAGCAGACGATTGTTATTCCGGGGATTTTCTTCGACATCAACCCATCGCACCGTAGGAATCTGTTCAACTCGCCGTGTCATGGGTTTGTGCGGTTGAGCTTTGGGCCGCCGTTGGAGGATTTGGACCGTGGGTTGGATGCGATCCAACGCGTGTTGAAGAAGGCGAAGAAGGAGGGCATGCAGGCGTTTGGACAAGGGTACAAGAAGAGCATGGATGAGCCTCAGAGCCCCAGCACTGCTACTACTTCTGACGGACAAGGATCGTTCCAGCTGCAAGTTCCCCCGAGTGGCGATCATGCGTAGGTCGCACATGATCATGACAGCACTTTTGATATAGATAGATTTTTTTCTCCTTCTGCCGTTCGGTCTGCATGATACCATACGTATTTATAATTTTGTAATACCCCCAAACATACACGTTGGCTGTTCTCGAAGGTATTCTTGGATGTGGTCAGGCACTTGCTTGGGCTTACGGTGTGTGGTCGCTGGTGGTTCCTGGGTGTGTGCGAGTGCAGCGTGCCTATGGATGAACTCCATCAGAAATTATGAGTTACCCTTGAGAAGATTTCACAGCGTGTCCTTGTACTGAAAGAGGACTGCGGGAAGAGGTGATGCATGATGGCCTGATATGGACAATAGTTCCTGAGCCTTGTTCGAGAAATGAGTGCGTCGGGATTGATCGAACAAGGACGGAGAATAGTTCCGCGGTCCCTGGCTCTTCTTCCCAACTCGGGCCACGGCCCCACCTATAAAACGCTGCCAACCCAACTCAACTTTGGGTCGTCGCATTCAAATGGTCGCTCTTTGTTTCTATTTGGCCTCCCTCGCCTGCGTTGCCTCCTTCGTCCAAGTCACGGCGTCTCCCGTCGTCCAGCGTGACGGCGCCGTCGAGGAGCGCGGCTTTGGCCCCATTCGCTTCCCGCCATTCGACCCCAGAGGCCTGGTGTGCAAACTCCCTATCATTCGCCACATTTGTCCCCGCGGTGGATCGAATGACATCACGCGACTCACTTCGATCGGGCTTGCCCATGGTGTCCTCGATCCCGATGGCGCACACAGATTCGTGGCCAAGTACGCGTCTGCAAGTCGATGGCAGCCATCCACTCTCGCGTCCACTTGGAGTCTCCCGTGAGTTCGCTGTGCTGCGGTAATCGTCATGGTGATTTTCCATACTCAAAAATATCTCCTTCTACAGCAATGGCAGCACAAACATCACTGCTCTCCCCCTCGCCTGCCCCCAACCGAATGTCGACTCCGCCTCCATGACTGAGGACTGCTTGTCCCTGATCCTCTACGTCCCGACAACCCTCAACATTGGTGCAAATGTCCCCACTTTTGTCTGGATTCACGGTGGTTCTTTCCTCGTTGGTTCTGCTACTGGTCCCGGTCTCGACGGTTCAAAACTGGCCATTGCAACAAACTCTATCGTTGCTGTCATTCAGTACCGCTTGGGTGCAGTAAGTCTACCCCCCATGTTTTTTTTTCAAAAGATTTCAAGCTAATTTTTATCAAGCTCGGCTTCATGCCTCCTTCTGGCGCTACAAACTTGGCCGTAGGAGATGTCATCAACGCCCTCAAGTTTATCAAGAACGTCGTTCCTGCTTTTGGTGGAAGTAGCTCCAAGATTACCATCGCTGGCCAGAGTGCTGGCGGAAACATGGTTAGAGCCCTCTTGGCAACGCCTTCAGCCTCGTCCCTCTTCCAGTCCGGTATCATCCAATCAGATCCTATGGTATGCACAAATCAATACCTCCGACAGCTTTTGCTAACTCTTGGTTTTCAATAGGACTTTGGCTTCCTTTCCCCCTCTGCTCAACAGAACATGCAAACCGAATTCAACGGCATGATCAATTGCGGCGCTACCGACACCTCCTGCCACAACGCTCTCTCCCTCAACTCCATCCTCTCCGCCTCAGGTCAACTCTTCCAAACCGCTTTCATGTTCGAACCCTCCGCCGGAATGTCCCAACCCATGCGTCCCGTCCGCNGATGGCACCCTCATCACCACCACCCTCGATTCCACTTCCCCCTTCCCCTCCGTCTCCAAGAAANGTCCTCGTCTCCACCGTCGCCAACGAAGCCGCCGTAGCCATCTACGGCTTCTTCGACCAACCCTTGGGCGAACAAGGTTTTACCGGCTTCGTCGCCGCCTCGTTGGGTCAGTCTCGTGCCGACACGTTGTTGGCGTCGAATTTCTATGTTCCGCAGACAGGTGTTGAGGTGGTTGATGCGAGACCGCAACTTGAGGCCATGGGGACTGATCAGATGTGGAAGTGTGCTAATTGGGCATTCGCAAGGAATTGGATCACACATGGGGGCACTGCGTATGTTGGCTTCTTCTCCGTTGGTGCGACGTATCCTGGCAATGAAGGTGTTCCCTTCTGTACTGGAAACGGGGCTGTTTGTCATCAGGACGACATCCAGATAGTGGTACGTTTAACACAATCACTTCCCTCGTTAGAGACTTCTTTTACTCACCTATATCTCTTCAGTTCGGCACGGTGTCCAATCCCACATCCGCTCAGGCAGCACTCACCTCCGAAATCCAAGCTCGTTATAAATCATTCATGAACAGCGGCAACCCTAACGCTGCTGGTCACTCAACATGGTCCGCTGCCAGTTCATCCACACTCAACGCCAAGAACCTCGGTGGTTCCAGCGCCGTTGCAGTTGGTGCTTGTGAACCTACCTTCTGGGGCGACGCTGTCCCCTTCGACTATCAATTATTCGCTTCTTAGACGTCGACATCGACATCTTCCCTACCTCCCTCCCTCCCAATTATCCAGATCCATGACTCATTGACCGCTAAACGCTTAACCATTATTCATTAATCTCCTTGCCTCCTTCGACCCCACCCTTACCCCAATACCACACGCATTAATCGCATTAATTAATACCTGATTCTGGTCCAGTACATCCCACCACTGTATCCATACGATCTGTTTTCGCTTTCGATTTTCTCTGCCCTCGATTTGTCCTCGATATATACTTATAAAACTTATATATAAATAACTGGAAGTAGTCATTGTTGTTTTGTCGACGTACTCGGGGTGTTTAGATGTAGTACAATATGATAATAACAAAAGATGATATAACGTGGTACATGTTTATGGTATGGTATGTGTGAGGGGTAGTCTATACCGACGAATCCTCAGAGCTTGGGTCCAGGCAAAGGAGGGGTTTTGAAAGCCTGAGGTTCGATCTCCGTGAACACATCGAAGTTACGCTGTAGAACGATCTCGTGCGTGAGGATCTGGAAAGACAAATGTCAGTTTCTTCTCCATACCGTCGGACGGTCCAGCGGCTAAGACTTACCCCAGCTTTATCCAACTTAACCAACGCCCTATGCAACCTCCCCTTCGACCCACCCCTCGTCTCATCACCCTCATACGTAAGAATCGCCCTCCCCTCCTCATCCGGATCCGCCATCCTTCGCGGATTGATGACCATCCGTCCAAACATTCCCTGAGAGAGCTGACGAACCAACTCGCGCTGCGCCGCAGTGTTCGTGGACCCACGCAGTATCCCGGCGAGAGTGGTGATCACGTAAAATTGCGGAGGCATAAAGGTGATCTTGCCTACGCGGTTCTCGGAGAGGGCGGTTTCGGGGTGGATGAAACGGGCTGAGATGACTTCTTGGCCGCCATCTAAGTAGGTAAGGTGAAGGGGAGGAGGGAGGGAGGGAAGGGAAGGTTAGTCAGAGTGATTATAACTTGGAAGTATGATGACAGTGAACGGATTAGGTGAGTGATTTACCTGGTTTGGGGATACGTTCGTGTTTGTTGCCGGATGAGAACCCAGAGGCAGACGTTGCTGGGAGGAAGGTAGCGTAGAATTGGGTATGGAATCGACTGGGCGGTTCAATGCTGGATTAGAGAAACGTTGGAATATGGATGAGAAGTAGCTCACCGAGGGGGCCCAACAGGGGTGATCCACTGGGTGAATGGGAGCAAAGCCGAGACATCCGCTTCCAAGTTGTGCTTCTGCAGGAAGGTATTGAACGATGCCTTCCTGGAGTGGATGGCAAAACGCGCTTCGTCGAGAATCGCGTCAGTAGGAGTCGTACCACTCGCCGAGCGTGCGAGCAGGAGTCCGGACTCTTCGAATGTCTCTCGAATCGCAGTGATTTCCAAGGAAGAGTCTTCTTGCTTGTCGTAGTTTCCGCCGGGAAATACCTTCGATATGGCATGAGAACATTGCTCAAGGTTGAGATGACATATATACGACTTCGACTCACCGTGACACCTCCAAAGTGACGAGCCTGAGGGTTCCTCTGCACCAGGAGTATTTCGTTTCGCTCGTTGATGACAACCACGCTTGCCGAAGGTCGGGGTAATGCAGGTGGCTTAGCTTGCTTGGTCGAAGAGGTCGTTCGGGAGGCAGACATACTCGAAAGGAACCGTATTCGTTTGGAAATGAGACTACTCAGTGTGGAAGGTCGTCTTGATATGTCAAGGACAAATGTGGGGGTGTGGGGTCGAATTTTAAAGTGCCTTCGGGTACCTATAAACCCGGAGGAACATTTCATCGAGACAAATGATCCTGAATTAGAGTCTACTGTCTGAGCACCCCGTGATGCTAAACGGGCGAGTCAGCTTGGAGAATCGAGATGGTGGCTGGTTGGTGTGATGATGGCCGTCTCGGTCCATGGGGTCCCTGTAGGCGCTTGCCGTCCTGTGCGGAACTTTCAACGTGGGTCGGTCAGGTATATTTGAAATTTCAAACGGCCAACAGAGTTCCAAAATCAATACGATGGGGGGTGGGTATAAAAATACAGATATACAGGCACAACGTCTAACCAATACGAGCGGGAAAAGAAAATATTGCTCTATCAAGGTAGCCCTCGCAAAATAGACTTCCAATCCTACATGGGCGTAGGACGATGGTGTCAGCGAACGCGGATCCCTGATCAATTGGGGAATCCTACAAACCTTATGACGAAGAGTTCGGAAGTCCGGCACACTGGCGATATGAACCATATACCGGGCGAGTTTCTCGAGTTCTCGATCGGCCATCGCGGCGGGTGTATGGGCGTTCTTGAATGCAGCTATCTTTAGACCAGATCCAGGATTGAGGGCAAAATTGCGACTCTGAAAGAAATTGGTTTGGATATTTCCAAGGTATAGTGAATTACTCTATGACATACCAGATCATCGATGTGGATGGTATTCGACGCGTTGCTAGGTATATTTCAGCCAGGTGTGAATGTCACTGGACAATAAGAAACTCACAACTGTGGAAATCGGTTCCAGATGATCTGCAAAGCCTTGACAGAGTGACTCCAAGGCTTGTTATCCCGTTCTGTGAATACGGTGAACATGCACGTTTTGTCTAGGACTGGAAGAGGATGAGCTCCTGGATTGACGAAAGACGTGAACGCTGACCAAAGGAAATCTAGGAAATCGCTTCTAGGAGGACGGATCCATGGTGATGGGGCTAGGAAAACGCACATGGTAGTTTCTGTTGGCTCCAACCATTTGCAACTCAACCAGTTTCGTTTCTAACCAGATCCAGCTGGTTTGAGACCTATGGATCATTGGTATCGAAGTTATAAAAACAGATCAAGACATCATACCATATGCATACTGCCGGTGATGAGTTTATTGTGGAAGACGAAAAAACAGGGTTAGCACTCACTGTCGTAATACGGATATATTGTCTCTAGAAACTCATGGAGCTTCGGACGGGCGCATTCATTTGGAGGGAGGCTCCCTGAAGTCAAGGGCTTGGTGTCAAGAATAGCTAGAGAACGGTCAGCAGGGCGCGGTTTCACGTATCTAAGGGCGTACTGTAATCGATATCGAGCACCAAAAGGCGCTTTCCTGGCCTGAGGGGGAAAATGATGTTGACTTGGAGCTTGGAAGTTGCCTCTCTGATTTTACGAGCGTTACGCCTGTCCTTATTATAGGCCTTCAGCGCCGCGTCTGTCAGATCAACGTCAAGGTCATTGATGAGGTCAGGCAAAGTGTCCATTTCTGCGCGAAGATGTCGTCAGCATGGTGTGCGCAGTTCAAAGAAAGGGCTCGTACGAGAGGGATCCTTGACTTCACGACCTTCTGGGGTGCCAACGAGAGTAAACTTCTTCCCTGTAATACGAAGCTCCGAGCTGCGAAACATGGCATGGGCGTCGTGTCACAAGACATGATGGCGAGACGAACATTTGAGCTTCGTCTTGGGGAAGTTTACCCTTAACCAGTCCGAGGATCTTCTGTCTCTCTGGAGGGACATCTGTCAAGCTAAAAAGCGCGCCTTTGAGGTCAAAGACTCTTCAAGGATCGTCAAGCTTTATGTGCTGGGGTGAGGACAATAACATGCCTGTCTGAGTCTGCGACCTTGATAGAGAAAGACTTCCCAGCCCAAGTAAATTGGAGTTCGGTCCAATGCTCTGCGTTTACTGCGTCCTCTAAGGGAGCCTACGATCGCCATGAATGAAGGTCGCGTCCTTGAATCAGCCCAGAGAAGGGCTCACCACCATTTCTTCGTCCATTGAAGAGGATGATATCGGATCAGAGCTTATGCATACGGCTGAAGTTAGTTCAGATGCCATGGTTGGGACGTGAAGCGAGGAAAAGAACAGAGAGAAAGCAAGTACTTGGTGACTGGCAACCTAAATGGTGGCCACAAGTCACCGCGTGGGCCCTATAGCGCCAAACAAGCGCCCACAAGCGACGCGACGAAAATCACCCACGGTGAGACTTCCGAGGTTGGCTTCCGCGGTTTGGTTTCTATCGGTGAATTAGATCCAGTCCCGCGCGTGATTCAACTATTGCTGATCCGGGGCACTTAGGAACGCTGGAGGACACTATTGGTTCATGTCCGTTTAATGCGACCCAAACTTTCCTGGGAGCGGAACACCCTCGCCACCTACCTCGAATTCACAAGACGTACCGGGCAGTTCAACAAGGACGAACGCGGAAATGTGTCCTTTCATGCTGGAGAGCTTGCTCTCACGGACGGAGGTCTCCCTCACGCCTTCGTAGAATTCGTTCAGCGACGTGGCTACCGGTTGACTTCACAAGAGCGGGAATTACTCCTCCCGGGATTTCGTGGGGACCTCAAACGATACTGCCTTGTACTCGGTCGTCTGGAAGACGGGAGATATCTTGTCTGCTACCTGGCTACGTTCAACAAGGCCTTCCACGGGAAAAACATTTCCAGTCCTATCGGCCGTTTCTTCAGTATCTCGATTGGGAAGACAATCCCTTGGCCTCCCGGTTACGCCTCCATCAAAGTCAGCCCACCCTGGCCAGAGGGCTCATTCATCTTTGGCGTTCCGATTGTCAGATCCAATCTTACCGTCCCAAAATTTGGGACATCGCGCCGTTTCATGGTGGATTCTGGCGAATTACAACGACTCAAGTCATTCATCCAAACAAGAATCCAGGTCAGTGCTTTTAGTCAACAACTCAGAGCCCTTTTCGATCATTCACATTGTGCGCAGCTCTTCGACAAACATCACAAAAAGCTCCGCCAGGCCTTCATCCAATATCTCTCCCTTTCGGATGAAGCTTTAGCAGCGAGCAGCGATGTCAAATTTACTGATATGCTCGCTGCACGAGTAGCAGCGGAAGACCATGTGCCTGGTGCTCTGGACGTAGCGGAGGAACGCCCTACCATTCTCCCCAGAACCTCCGATCAACCCTCGTATGACTATCGCGTGTCTAGGAAAATCCACTGGCTGAAGCCAGATTTCTACCACAACGACGGTCAATATTTGATCCAAAACCTTCGTCGCGATGTCATGCAAAGTTCTCTCTACCTCCGTGGTGATCGTGAGCTCAAGTACCGACGCGTTAAACTTCGTTCCCTTCCCAAACCCTTCTACGCCCCGTCGCTGCGAGTCACCAGTGCAAAGAACCTCCTTCGCTGGATAGCGTAATGGACAATGGACAAATGTATGTATGTATATGTATGTGCTGCTATACTAGACGTAGACTTATCATGCGAGAAGGCGCGAATGTATGGAATTCCAACCTCAAGCCTCGAGTTGTGCTACGTTCGATGCCACAAAGCTAAAGGTATGCAAGGAAGATGCTCCTGAAGCTACAACGTCAGTCGAGAAACTTTTAGACACAGTTGACACGAACCTGTGATCGATGCGTTCCCATTCATTGATTTCGATTGGGGAGTCAAAGTCTTCGATCCTTCATCAAACAACCAACCAGCGTCTCTCGCGGCTGAATTAGGTCAGCTTCATTTGGATATCTGAAAGGCATATCTCTTATGACCAACGGACCTGTCAACACTTCTTCTGTGGACCATCCCATGTAGGTCTCCACCAAGGACAGGTGAATCGATGAATACGCCTTAGCCACCAGTTGGAACGTTCGCTGACGGAAGGAGTCTAGGAAGGGCGCGTGATATAGAGTCATCATAGATAGATTTACGCGTACCTATGAACGCTCTCGTCAAGGCAGAGATGACGGAAGCAAGCTTCACGTCGATGAGGTCTCCTTGCACTTGATCGTAGAGCAATTTTGCTTCGGAATATACAGCTGTATGCTTCCGACTGCTGGTGGCTGAGAGGAGATCGCGTAGCTGTTTGGCGAGGGGGTGCGATACGAGGCTTTCGGGCAGCCTTTCAAGCGCGTAGCGAGCGGGTGGTCTAATCACAATCAGAAAGACGGCAGAAGGTCCAAAGCTCCGATAATAGGGCGCACAAGTTATTCACGATGAGGTATGCTAGAATGAGTGGCGCAGATGTGAAGAACCGGGTAGGACTGTTATCACCATCGCCCTTATGATGAACCCATTAGCCAAAGCATCTGAGTAAATTATGTCGAAATTAATGCGCACGTTCAGATCAGTCCGTTCACAGTGCGTGATTAAGGCTGCGTAGTTGCCATTCGCCACTAGTTCCGTCACTATAGGAAAGGCAGCCTGGTAGATGTCTGTACGCGAAGACGAGGAGGTGACAGGAGTAGGATCTGAAACTGGGGCGGCACTGGGGGTGGCACTGGCAGAGGGCAGTTGGGCCTCAGCAGTCACGGTCCTCGCGGCGTCGCTGATCTCGACCGCAGACGTTGGAGGGGGCGTTGGAGGGGCGTTGACCATTGTCGTCGTTGATGTGCAATTTATGGAGATTCGAGTTTAGCGCCAAGCGCCCTTCAACTTGCTTTGAACTCATCGTCGATCGATATCCTTTCTCATCCGCGCCCACTCGTGCCAACCAATGGACGACGAGGTTGAATCTATCCTGTATATCGCCAGAGAAGTGTCAGGTAACTACGACACGTTGGCTCAGATGTGTGCTTGATACGGTCGATGCAGTCTACAAGATACCTCCTCTCAAGGCCAATGAAGGTCACCGTGCTGCTGAATGGGGTGACCTCGCTCAACCGCTTTGGAAAGGAAGATTGCGCATCATCGAGAAATCTGCAGGAGTAGCTATTTACTTTGAAGACAGTCAAACAGGTAGGTCATCTTACTCGACTCGCTCGTATCTCAGAGTGTCCTCACTCCGTTGACGCTTTAGGCGAACGTAAGGATATCTCTACTCGTTTATCACGTTTCGAATTACTCCTACGTCATTTCAGTGTTCGCGAAAGCCGACTATGATCCCAAGAAGCCTCCAGTCGACGCTGTCTTAGATTCGTCGCGCTATTTTGTCATCCGAGTGGAGGACTCCGGACGGAAAGCTTACATTGGCATGGGTTTTGCAGAGCGTTCCGATAGTTTTGATTTCAGTGAGTCGGCCCTTTCTATCCGGTATTGATGGTTCGACGCTCTGTAAACCTAGATGTTGCTCTGCAAGATTACACGAAGTTAGTACTCTGCTCTTGCTCAATGACTTTATTTTGGCACCAATCACTCTTATTGCCATCTCAGGCGGTGGAAAGCTTCCAACAACCCTACACCTGCTGATTCAGACACGCCAACCTCTGCTTCTCCTCATGTTCCAGCCGGACCAAAGAAGGATTATAGCCTTAAGGAAGGCCAAACATTCTCGATCAACATCCCAGGTCGTAGCAAAGGGTCTGGTGCAAGTCTACTGAATACTTCCTCTACCTCTAGCTTGTCTGGTGGGGTCCCATTACTTCCCCCTCCACCAAAGCGTTAGTTTTACACTACATACGCAAGAGGTACCACATTGCCTTCTGTATGCATCTTCAACCCCGAAATGATAATACGCCCCTGCTTTCGTCGCTCCAACTGTCCCACTTCCCTGGAAACGGGTAGCGCAAAACGGATAACGACCCTCGGAAATGGTCTACGCATCCTCGACTATAGAAGGCTTGGGTCAACTTCGGGGAAGGAAGATCGGCGTTTAGGCGAGTTTTACGATGCCTCTTCTCACTGCCTCTACCCCCTCCCCCAATCACGCGGTTTGCATGGACAATGTTGCCAGATTGCGGGTAAACCTCCTAGAATTGATCTTACTGGGGTCCATCATCGCGCTTCGCTCGTTTCTACCGAGGTCGGAACCACTTCGGTGAGGAGTATGTTGAGTTTACGGCGACGTTCTCGGTATGTGTTCTAAAAATAACTAAGCGGTAACGACCCTCATTGCCGTCCACGTGCGCTTTACACCACATTCAGGCCTCGCTGAAGTTTGACTGCCACGGTGGCCAGTGAGCCATGAGATCAAGGCTAGTGCTTCGATTCGAGTGGAGCAGTCCTCCAGGTCATATTTTTCTCAGAGGTCGGTCATGCGTGTGGGAGTTTATTGACCCGCTATGTCGTGTCGCCTTCTCTACAATGTCCTCGTCAATATATCCGCCCGTCAAATGCTAACCTATCTGTCGAAACGACTCCGTCTAGCCGCCAATCAACTCAACTGCTTCTGACCCGATCTTCGACCGAGGTGGATTAGAACGACGACTGGGTCCGGCGTTGTTTGCATTTCCGTCAAACAATCAGTATGTTCGGTGGAAATACCTCATGACCTTCGCAAATGACTGTATGGTTTTCGTATGTTGTCCTTCCCGACGTGTTTCCGTTCGATTCATACGGGTCAAAGCCGGTGCATGTCTTCTCAGACCCAAAGCAGACCTATATAAGATGTCTTCGTTTGAACCATTGCCAGCAGATTCATTCAATCGTCTTCACCAGTACTCAGTCAAGCCATGTTCAAGTATGCCTCCCTCTTGGCTCTCGTCTCCCTTGTGCCTGCCCTCGTCCAGGCTCAATCTGCCCTCTACGGACAGTGCGGTGGCATTGGTTGGAGTATGTTGCTTTTTGTTGGTATATTTGATGAAGTGGCTAACATGTCGCAGCTGGTGCAACCACCTGTGTTGCTGGTGCTTCTTGCCAGAAGTTGAACGACTACTATTCCCAGTGCTTGTAAGCTGTCTATCACATGAAAGTCCCCAGTCAGTCGCTTCAATCAACGTTCCCAGACCTGGTGCCGCATCCTCTGCTCCTACCTCTGCTCCTACCTCTGCTCCCGCTACCTCTGCGCCTCCCACACCCACCACAAGTAACGGTGGCAGCTCTGCTCCCCAACCATCCACCACCCCCACGGCAGGCAATCCATTCGTTGGTTTTGATGTAAGTATCTCTCGGCAAAATCAATCCTCAATCATTATTTGACGTCATGACCAGACCTATGTCAGCCCTTACTATGCTGATGAAGTCACCGCTGCTGCTGCTGCCATCAGTGACCCGACTTTGAAGGCTAAGGCCCTCAAAGCTGGTACCATCCCCTCCTTCATCTGGCTCGATGTGGTTGCCAAGGTCCCCACCCTCGGCACTTACCTTGCAGATGCTTCGGCTAAGCAGAAGGCCAATGGCTCCAAGTTGATCGTCCCCATCGTTGTCTACGATCTTCCGGACCGTGACTGCGCTGCTTTGGCTTCCAATGGTGAATTCTCGATTGCCAACAACGGTCTCGCCAACTACAAGAACTACATTGACCAGATCGTCGCTCAAGTCAAGAGTAAGGGCGGTCATTGGTCTTTTCTCAATTTCTACTGACGCCCTCTGTGTCGTAGAATTCCCTGATGTCCGCGTCGTTGCCGTCGTTGAGCCCGATTCGTTGGCCAACTTGGTCACCAACTTGAACGTCCAGAAGTGCAGCGGTGCCCAAGATGCTTACAAGGTTAGTTCGATTTCTGAAGAAAGTTCGTGGCCATAGACTGACCCCCCTCACAGCAAGGTGTCACTTACGCCATCCAACAATTGAACACCGTTGGTGTCTACATGTACCTCGATGCCGGCCACGCTGGATGGCTCGGCTGGCCAGCCAACTTGACCCCGGCTGCTCAACTCTTCGCTCAGCTTTTCAAGGGTGCTGGTTCTCCTAAATTCGTCCGTGGTCTTGCTACCAACGTAGCCAACTACAACGCTCTCAGCGCCGCATCTCCCGACCCAATCACCCAAGGCAACCAGAACTACGATGAAATCCACTACATTCAGGTTTGTTATATCTCGTGTCTATCGCATCCAATAGTTTTATTGACTTCGTAAAAAGGCACTTGCTCCTGCCCTCTCCTCCCAAGGATTCCCCGCTTCGTTCATCGTCGACCAAGGTCGCTCTGGTGTTCAGAACATCCGTCAGCAATGGGGTGATTGGTGCAACGTCAAAGGTGCTGGCTTCGGTACTCGCCCAACGACCAACACCGGATCCTCTCTCATCGATGCCATCGTTTGGGTCAAGCCCGGAGGAGAGTGTGACGGTACCACCAACACCTCCTCACCTCGTTACGATGCTCACTGTGGTCTCTCGTGAGTTACTCCTAGTCATCACATGGAACCCTTACTAAAGCTCTCCTTCTAGCGATGCCGCACCCAATGCCCCAGAGGCCGGAACATGGTTCCAGTCATACTTCGAGACTCTCGTCGCGAATGCCAACCCTCCTCTCTAAATCATAGACGGGTCGTGGGTCAAGTGGTAGAGTAGTTCTTTATAATGTATTTCCAACAAGTATCGTACCTACATCGTGGCTTGTCGCGAACTAGCTACTATCGCCACTATGAAATGTTATATTTTTTCCTTTTCACCTTTCTGTTACCTTTCTGTTAGCAAGATTGGGTCAAGTGCCCGTGAAATTGAGATGAAGAGTAAGTATACTGTTATCTACGAACAAGAAGGTCATACAACAGCGACAGTCTGAGTCTTAGTCAATGTTGTGTAGCCGATGGGCCGTGGCGGTAGGAGTCGGCAAGAGCGCTGTCGTCATAACTTTCAAAGTCACGCCGGTTTCATCTCCGCCGCATTCCCGCACTTGGAACTTTACACTAGCGACGTTCGGCTTTTACTATCTCTTTCCAACCCAAAATCTACATCTACCTCACGATGCTACCAAGGGCCACACGACGCATTCTCCGACATGCGAACCCTACAATTTTGAAGAATGCAAGGCGGGCTTTCGTGCAACCTTCGGGTGCTGAGAGAGCGAGTGTCATGGACGTGCCTTCAACCTACGAAACCGAGACATCATTTACACCAAGACCAGGTAGGTATCAAGCAGAATCATCAGTTCATTGGCCGTAATATGGACTGTCAGATATGCTCGGTTTTAAACTGGACGCAAAACGTTCCGAGGGCTCTGTGAAAGAGAAGATTCGACCAATATACCTGGACATGCAGGCCACCACTCCTGTTGACCCTCGTGTTCTCGATGCTATGCTTCCTTATTTCTGTGATCAATACGGCAATCCACATAGTCGGACGCATGCATATGGGTGGGAAGCTGAGCAAGGTGTTGAGGAGGCCCGAAAAGTCAGTTGTGCAAATTCCTACCCCACGACACCCACTCAAACTCGCATATAGCACATTGCGGACCTCATTGGGGCGGACCCGAAAGACATCATCTTCACTTCTGGGGCAACCGAGTCCAATAATATGGCTATCAAGGGTGTCGCCAGGTTTCATAAAGAGAAAAAGAGGCATATCATAACAACACAAACAGTTCGTCACCTTCTATAGTTCCATGTCTGTCATTGCTCAGCGGCGCTCACAGGAACACAAATGCGTGCTTGACTCGTGTCGCAAACTTAGCGAGGAGGGCTTCGATGTCACTTATCTGCCAGTCCAGTCAAACGGTGTCATATCTTTGGACGAACTTGAAGCTGCTGTCAGGCCCGATACCTCCATCGTCTCTATTATGACCGTCAATAATGAAACTGGAGTCATCCAGCCGATCAAGGAGATTGGTGCCCTCCTTCGGAAGCATAGAGGTGTCTACTTCCACACCGACGCTGCTCAAGCTGTGGGCAAGATTCCTGTCGACGTCAACGAAATGAATGTGGATTTGATGAGCATTTCTGGGCACAAGCTGTATGGTCCGAAGGGTATCGGGGCGGCGTATGTCAGAAGGCGGCCCAGGGTGCGGTTGGAGCCCATCCTTAGTGGTGGTGGGCAGGAACGAGGTCTTAGGAGTGGAACCCTTCCAACACCGTTGGCCGTTGGACTCGGAGAAGCTGCTCGTATTGCGAGAAAGGAAATGAAGGTCAGTTGAAGTTCTTGATCTCAGTTTGGATGATGATCTTTCTGCAAATGCTTTCAAAATTCATGAGTCAAGCATCCGAGGCGCCATGAAAATGGCACTTCTTGTATGGCTCGGCGTTGACATTTGTGCAGGGGTACTGAATTATCTGGTGGCCCAAACTTTGTTGTGTACACCACGCTAATGCTCTTTGTTTAGAGGGATCACGCCCGTGTAACCGAGCTATCGCAACGTTTGGTGAACGGAATCAACGCCCATGTTGAACACGTCGTGCGTAATGGCGACCCGAACGGTTATCCAGGATGTGTCAATTTGAGCTTTGCTTATGTCGAAGGTGAAAGCTTGTTGATGGCGTTGAAGGTCAGTCTCTACGAGTTTTTTNGGTTGAAAACTAATACTGACCGCTGGAATAGGATATTGCACTGTCATCAGGCAGTGCGTGTACGTCCGCGTCTTTGGAGCCGTCTTACGTTCTCCGAGCCTTGGGTAAGATCTATCCGCCGTGTTGGAGGCCGTTTTCTCATGTCCTATTCTAGGTGCTGCTGAGGACATGGCACATTCCTCACTGCGTTTTGGGATTGGCCGGTTCACTACTGAAGCTGAGGTCGACTTTGTTATCAAAGAAATTGTTCGCGTAGTAACACGCCTTCGTGATATGAGGTACGTATCCACGATGTCGCTTCCAATCGCTGCCACTGACCCACTATGAAGTCCCCTATGGGAGATGGTACAAGAAGGCATTGATATTAGCACTATCGACTGGTCGCAGCACTGAAAGGGTGTTATTTATTCTTACCTATGCTTGTTTTCTTGCAACCTCAACAAAACTTGAATATAAGTCTGGGAGTTTACCTACGTAATCATTGGAGACGCACGGACCCTGATGTTTCTCTTCTCATTTTTCAAACTCCGGCTGTTTCCCATCTTGCTTCCAACCAACATGGCCAGACGTCTCTACCTAGGCAGTGAGTCCCCTCAATCCCCTTCTCTGCAACGGGGACCATGGGTAAACCGACGATTTAGGGTTACCCAGCGATGCTCGCTCTGATGATGTCCAAAAATTCTTCGAAGGCTACGGCCGAATCGTTGATTGTCGTGTCATGACTGGTGGGATTTCAACCTCGTTCCAACACGAATAGTTTTCGGTAACTTGATCAGGTTTCGGTTTCGTCGAGTTCGAAAACTCCAAGGTATTTGACAGTGTATCCCCCGTTTCAGTGACGCTGAATTATTTCAAAGGATGCCGAAGATGCTGTTCATCAGTTCAATGGGAAGCCTTTCATGGGCGCCAAGTAGGTCGCTTTGGTCTGCCTAAGATGATGGCAATGACTGAACTCTATCTGAAGCATCGTCGTTGAGTTTGCAAAAGAGAGCCGCCCCCGCCGCGAGCCGTATGAAGATCGGCACGGGTACCCTTCTTTTCGCTCGTCTGAACCGTGTTTCTAAGGATCTCTTTCATCAGTGCCCCCCGTTCGCGCCGCCCGCCCGGCATCCGAATCATCGTTTCTGGAGTCTCACGAGACACCAGTTGGCAGGTATGAGACTTTCCCTTAGGCCCCCGCCTCGGTTTATGGAGTCTTCGCTTCCCTGTCGTACCCGCTTGGTCGTTTTGTTTTCCTTCTGGCATGCTTGGGGCCAGTCTTCTCCCTCCTCCTTCGCTACCCGGGATACCTTAGACTTCGAGGCACCGTTTCGGGACACCGTCGACTTCTCACTCGTGGATCCTGATTGATTTTACTCGCGGATATTAGGACCTCAAAGACTTCGGCCGCGACGCTGGTAGCGTCTCTTTTGCAGACATCGATCGCGATAATCCTGGCCAGGGGTTGGTTTGCGCGTGTTCCCTGTCTTCTATTTACTAATACGTCATGAAGCATCTTGGAATACCTTTCCCGTGAGGACGCGGACCGTGCGGTCAAAGAGCTAGACAACAAAGATCTACGTGGCAGGCCTGTTCGTGTCGCCCTTGATGACTCAGTATGTTGGTCTTTACTCTCTGTGTTCCCGCCTCTCACATGTTTTGTTAGCGTGGTGGGCCCGACAATTACCGACGCGATGATCGTCGAGATGATAGGCCCCCTCGCGATGATAGGTATCGCGATGACCGCCATGGCTACCGAAGGGATAGATCTAGGTCCCCTCAACGAAGAAACGACTATGATGATAGACGTGCGCCTAGGTCCCCGCCTCCTAGAAGGGAATCTGATGATAGAAGACCTGCAGGGTACGATGATCACCGACGTGGGGGTTATGATGATCGTAGACAACCTCCTGATTATTATGACCGTCGTAGGGATGACTACGAACGTCGAAGGGATGACCGAAGGCGCGACGACAAGGACGATCCCTATGAGGATAGGGCTCAAAGGCAGAACGGTGATAACGGATGGGCGCGATAGTGTTTTGGTGGTGACCTCGAATTGTAACGCCGGTGGACCTCGGTCGCTAGCCCTGCTTGGACCCATTCTCGAATATGCCATTACCTGTATGCGGACGGTGTTCTGTTCTCTGATGTCCGATATCTTTGGTTCCCCGCAAGACTTCGAGCGTCGTCTAAGCTTTTGTCGTCTCAGTCGTTCCATTGGGTCGAATACTCCACGAACAAGGAAGGCCCTTGCCGTGTACGTCACCAAGGTGCGACCGTGAGCTCACGATCGAGCGCTTCAAGAAACTCAGCATCGCATCACTTGGTTTATTGTCGTTTGCAATGAAATTGGCACTCCGACATTTCGAGATATTTTGTAGCGCTGTGCCACCGACTTCGTATTCAACCGATATCTCGACCAAATGCCCTTCGATCCTCTTACTCTCTTTTGATCCTTCCATGTCCAGTCATGATACGTTGCGCCCCAACACGATAACCACCCATTTCAACCTGCAAAAATCCTTCCATCGGCCGGACGTGTCAATGATTTATTCAACCTACGCTGGTCATATCGCGCGACGGGACCGTCAAATTTTTCGCTCAAACCACGGAGGATAGTGACTGTAACATCCTCCAAATGCTACTGGGTCTCTGGAATGGGACGGGATGCTGTGAACGCGAGAACCATTTGAGTGGGGAATTTGTCTCGAGGCTAGTGCAATGGATCGCGGCCTGTGGGGGTCGTCTGGGTGAGCAAACCTTGCATTATCACACCCTTAAACTCATTTGACCATTCCCTACAGTCCCCAAAAGATTGTCTGGCCTCCATCGCTTGAATATGCCGCGCAGTATAAATAGTAGACCTGCAGAAATCATCTCGCGTCGATCTCGCTCTATCGTAATTCTGACTTCACAGGGCAATGTAACTTATTTATTGAAGTAAATAATACTCTTACATCGAGAGCCTACCATCCGTATTCATCGAGATACAAGTTGAATACTTCTGTGAAAATTATTTGGCCATATTTGCGGAGTGCCAAGTTCATTGCAAACGGCCATAATCGTTACCATTTGCTTCAATGTATCTAGAGTTCAAATACTAAGGGCTCGCCACAATTTGTGTACCAGCTTCTAGACCTAGCCATTCCAACGTCTGAGTGTCTTCGTCGGAACTCATCTCCACGGTGTCTTTCCCGCCATCAATAACCATTCGCAGTGTTATTTTACGGTTGCTGGTTTTGACTGCTTTCATGATCTTACTACGCAGCATTCGAAGAGACATTGTTGGAAGCACTCGAATAAGAACGGGCTTCGCTGCAAGGATGTCTGACAACACTCGTGGTGAAGGGGACAGTGAACTGCTGAAAACTTGTAGCTCTAACATGGTTGTTTAGATGCAAGAATGGACATGTCGACGAATCGTTGGTTCTCACCTATAAGACGGTGGCTCAGTGCGCTCCCCGTGGTGGCGGGTGCCTGTATAGTTGGTGCACCATGTTCTGCGATGAATGTGAGTATCCGCATTTTAACCCTATGGGGGTATCTTACTCTCGCAAAGATCGTGCCAACGTGGGTATTGCTCAGGAAGTAGGGGAGATTGGAAGCCATTCTTCCCAATATAAGACAAGTAAAACAGTTCGCAATCCGTACGCTCTCGTGGGGATATCTACAATCGCCTTAGTCAGTCCTTACTTTGGATTGACTAGGGATGAGGCTTACAGTCACTCCATCGAGGGTAACGAGAGAAGGTAACATTGCAATGGTGATTTGGCGATGGTGGCCTTCGTATCGACCTATCGTGAAATAAAAAACATTGGAAGGTTAGGAATATAGTATTGCAGGGGTGAGGTATGTATTGCGAACTCGCGAACGGGTTACCACCCAATGTCAATTTTTGCAACGCTGGACACCAATGCGATAACGCATCAACGTCATTCCAAGCATGTAAGCTATTCGAGGACAAAAACAAGGTACTGATCCCCCTCAAAGGTGCTTGGCTTTCTGAGGGATAAGGAATGCTCTGGATCCCGTTTGAACTGAGCAAAACCCGTTCGAGACTAGTAATGGGATGAAGTAGGAGAGCCCCGAGCTAACCGAAAGGAGAGTCCACGTACGACGGGAATACATTCAAAGCGCTACACACGCTCACCCAGTCCGAGCACTCGTTGCTGTCTAGGTTAAGGGACTGTAAAGTAAATCCATTCGTTGAGGTACGGGTATCCAAAGAAGCGTTTGTTTCCAGATGGGTCAAGCGATTATAACCTAGCTCAAGGAGCCGTAAAATCGGCATGTAGATCATCACGCCAAGTACTTCGTGCCAGGATATGAGGGTCGCGTTGAGTTGCAACTCCTCCAGCCGCTCAAAAGCAGCCACCATGCCATTTGGAAGGAATTGTGGCGAAAATCGGTTGTGGCTGAGCAAGATGTAGTAAATTACAAGGCGCAAAAAAARGTAAGGACGCGCCCACTTCAAAACTAGTGCTTGGAGCAGGGGTAGTTCGGAGGCAATGGCAGCCACTACATCCCAACTGGGGATTAAGCTTTGAGAAATGTCCAGGTTCCGTATACCTGGCCTATGTTGGCCAAGGCACAGCAGAAAAATAGACTAAAGTTTTGACATACTGGGGCATTTCTGTTTGATGTTACCCGGGGGATCGGCTTTCGCGACACGATCCCTGTCGAGGCTGACATCACGAAGCCGATCTATACGAGCCAGTTTCTGCCTGATCTTGTCGAGATGAACGGCTTCGACTTGGATCGAGCCATTTGAAGAACCGAGCGTGACAGTTTCCTGAGAGTCGCTGCCATGCAACTGCTCAATGTATTTGGCCAAGAGGGCTTGTAGGAAGGAAACACCGTAGGATAAATTATGTGCCGTCGGGCGGAGGAATGAACCTGAGTTTGGCACGCTATGCAGGTATATACACGCGGGAAGTGAATGGTCATGTATAGCGGCGATTTATGAGTGGCGGACCCACCGACAGGTGAAGTAACGCTTGCCGTCGTGGAGACCATCGTGCTTTCCGCGCGATGGATCGTCCCATTCTATGCCTAGCCAAAGACCGTTAGTGTGTTCGACGGGGCCTGCATAACGAACAGTGCCCCGATTCCCAGCCAAATCGATACGCGTTCCTGGTGGTGGTAAAGTCATAGGAGTAGGCGCCCATAGTCAGTAATGGGCGCTTCGAACGCAACCGGCAACCTCCAAACCCAAAACTCTCATTCCCCTGCCAGTGCATCCGGTCACCGAGGAATGCTTGCTCGCTCTCTCAGAAGAATGCCTCGCGACGGCGCCGCAGTTACCCAACGAACTCAGTCAATATCAAGACATCTTATGTCCACTTCTGCAACGCAATCCGAGCCTTCGGAGGTGATTTCTCAAGCCTCCTGCATCAATGGTGGACGTGTCTTGACATAGCCTTTGCCTTTTTCTAGCCCCCCGTTCTGTTCGAAAGCAAACTTGCAATGCGGAAATTCTCGCTAAACCGTCCCTCAAAACTCAACGCGCTTGATGAATCCATGCTCGACGTTTTGCGTCCCAAAATAGAAGTGCGCTGTTCTCAGGCAATTCTCCTTGTTCTTACTGAATCAATCGTCCTCGTCCGTATAGGAATGGAATCAGTCCGATCTCTGTGGCACCATCGTCGGAACAGGTGTCGGGCGCGCTTTCTGCGCCGGCGGGGATGTTGTCAGTATGTTCTTCACCTTCTTTTGGTTTGCCCAACATTCAACGAATCCCGGGAAGGCGTCGTAAACAACGCTGAGATTCCAGAGACGCGACACAAGGCCGTTGAATTTTTTNAAACGCGAGTCAGTTCATCATCACTTTTTCCCTCGCCGCGCGCTGGATGCTGAATCATATTGGTTAGGTTTGAGATGGACTATATCCTAGCAGCCTTGCAAAAGCCCTACGTCGTGATTATGGATGGCTTTACTAGTAAGGTTCAAATATTACGGACGTGAATACTTTTACTGATTGTTCATTAGTGGGTGGAGGCGTTGGTCTTTCTGTCCACGCGCCTTTCAGAGTGGCAACGGAGAAAACGACGTTTGCCATGCCTGAAACCAAAATTGGCTACTCCCCTGACGTTGGGGCAAGCTACTTCTTGTCTAGGCTTGATGGAGAACTAGGAACCTACCTTGGTCTGACATCACAGACTTTGAGTGGCCGGGACGTTTTGTAAGTTTGTCACAATGTCATTAATATAACTTGGTGCTGATTTCTGGAAAAGTGAACACGGTCTAGCCACGCATTACTTGCCATCTAGGCGTATCCCTGTGCTTCTTCAGCGACTAGAAGCCTTAGAGAGCCCTGGTTTCGATGTGATCAACGACGTTATCGAGGAGTTATCAGCGGAACGAGAATCTTCCGAGCCCGTCCCTCGACTCACGGGTAGTGTCAGAATGGCATTGGACTCCTCCTTTGGTCACAACTCTGTCGAAGAGATTGTGAAATCCCTTGAAACCTTTTCGATCGACGGCGATGCTGCAGTCAGAGCGTGGGCGTCCGAAACACTCTCAGCGATCCACTTGCGGAGCCCAACCAGTCTCAAAGTCGCACTCGAGGCTATTCGAAGGGGGAAAAAGCTCTCGCTTCTGGAGGCCCTGAAAATGGAACTCAGGATCGCTACAGCCTTTTGCGTCCGTATTGTTATTATTCTTACATTCCTCGAACATTTTAGTTGACCTCCTTCATATAGAGTGGCGCAAGCTCAGATTTTATTACCGGCGTTCGTGCTCTCCTTGTAGAGAAGACCAAAGCTCGACCAGCCTGGTCGCCTTCTAGCCTCGGGGAGGTCTCTAAAGCTGACTTGGCCAAGTTTTTTGCACCAGACTCTCAGTTCACTTCGTCGACTCCTGAACTATCGTTACCTGACCATCTCGTTTCCACGTTATCAAGTCCAATGCAATACGCATTGCCGTCGGAAGACGAGATAGGATCGATGGTTCGTGGCTCTCACAAATCTGGGGGTGCAACAGGAATACGATTGGACGAGTTGATTGCTCGCTTCAAAGCCATCCGCAAAGGGAAACTGGGCATCACTGAGAAGGTTACTGAGGTCGCTGGTCGCCGATGCGAAGTTGTTGACAACTCTGACGGGAACTTTGTGTGGTTGAAGTGGAAGTATCCTGTGAAGCGCAGTACGTAGTACTAGTGATGTGTTTTGGGCTGTTGCTACTACTACTCGACATATCATCTCTCTTGGGCAGCTGTATCGAAGTCATCCTCACAATCTGAACAGCCTGAGTTGACGTTGACTGCTCCATCGCCCAAAAGCCTCGTTGAATCCTGTAAATTCCACTGTATTAGGATTCCACGGCAATATCGTATCATAACAACAACCATTCCCCGAGCTCCAAATAGGCTTAGCATCTTTCGTGAAATATTGGGAGGGTTATGAAGTCGGGTTGCCAATACGGAAGCAAACTGCCGACACTAAGTTACTACATGCGTTTTTTTTTTCAAATTGTTTTATGGTGATAGACAGCTGAGCCCATTTCTTGGAGGGGCGTTTTTCATGATCAAATTAGTCACAAGACATTGTGTAAGGCACGCCAGGAGCAACCAGAAAAGTACAGCGGGCACAACGAGATCATTCAGCCAGTGCAACGCCCATTTGCGTTGATGCTGGCCCGTATCATTGATGTATACGTACACTGAAGATATCCATCGGGAAAGACACAGCGGGCAGCGAGATTCAGAGTGAGCGGAGTGATCAGTAATTATAAGGAAAAATAAAATATGAAACAGTTTTATTCGGTGCTGAATCTGATCACGATCCCACTTTCATGACACAGATGGAATCAAACCAGGGTTGCGTCAGGTTGCTTCGTGCAACCAAATAAGCAGACGCGCATGGGTCGTGGTCCGGCAGGGTTACACAAGGGATCATCATCCTTAGTTTAGCAAGAGCTTGGTGAACCTCCGTGAGGTGCGAGGTATAATGAAGGGGCTGCGTTAACAGCTAGATCCTAGACCCAACCCGCTCGATCAGTGGCGTCTGCTTGTCAAAGGCATATAAAGAGACGGCGACTGTGTCGTCTTTCAACATTCCCCATATCCTCACCGATTCTACATCATGTCCGCTTACTTTGCAATCCTTCCGACGGCACAAGAGCTGGGCCGCTTCTCCTTGTCCCTGCTTAACTCGACCATACTCCGCAAACCCATATCGTCCCAGGCAACACTCGCAGACTTCGACGTCGATGGCGAATCAGGCTTTTTCCCGAGGGAGCCTTTGCCTTCCTTACCCCAGCCCTTCGACATGTGGGAGGCCGCCTTGGAAGAAGCTTCCGAGTGCATACATCTCGGCGAAGACGAGTCTGAAGTCGCGCTCTCGAAACGCGCTTCTGGACAAACTTGGCGGAATAAACTTGCCTCGGTGAGCTAGCGAGTCTAATCGGTTGCTCGGAGGAAGAAGTCTAACGTCATATTTTAGTGGCCGGTCATAGAGACCGATGTCCTGCACGATAATATACGCCTCTTGCAGAAAGCGCACTATGTTCTGGCCTGGCTGGTGCACACTTACGTTCATTCCATTCCCCCATCGACAACCGACGCGTCGACAGTCGTGCCCAAGTCGCTGGCAGTGCCGCTAGTCAGAGTTTCACGCGTTTTGGGGATCGCGCCGGTGCTGACCTTCGCCGACACCGTGTTGTGGAATTGGGAACCATTGGACTCGAGTTGCCCCATCGCCTCCGATAATCTGAGATTCAAGCACACGTTCTCTGGCACCGAGGACGAGAGAAGTTTCTACATCGCTTCAGCTAGGGCCGAGATTCGAGGGATAGAGATTCTTCGGATCATTGATGCTTTCCACAGTCTGCCTAACGTCACCGACTTCACGTCCATATCGAGAGTTGCCAGGGATCTTGCGCGGTTAACACGGGCTATCGAGGATATCAGCGAGGTCATCCAGTCCGTCCGAGGGGAATGTGATCCGCACGTCTTTTATTGGGATATTCGTCCGTGGTTTGAGGGCAGTGATGCGAAGGGACCTCAGGAGCCAGGTTGGATTTACGAAGGAGTTGATTCGACGGAGAAGTTGGATCTTAGTGGCCCATCTGCTGGACAAAGCAGCATCATGCACGCACTCGATATCTTTCTGGGCATCGATCACAAGCTTCAATATCGCCGAACGCCCGCACCCTCCCCGGAAAACAAGCGAGCAGATAGAGGTTTCATGGAGAGGATGAGGCGATACATGCCTGGAAAGCACCGTGACTACCTCGAATACCTGGCCTCTGCTCCCCGCCAGCTCCGTGACCTCGCGCAGGAAACGCCCGCGCTCAAAGAACCGTACGACGCCGCTGTGATGGCTCTGAAAAGACTTCGCGACATGCACATGCGCATCGCCTGCCTGTACATTGTTACGATGTCGAGATCTGCACCATCAAGTCGACCCGGTTGCCCAGTGCTGGCGATGATGGAGCGACAGAGATTAAGGGCGCCTGGAGAAGGGCCTGTCAGAGGCACGGGCGGCAACGAGTTGTCCCTTCTCCTGAAGGCTGGACGTGATGCGACCCGGCGAGCAACGCTCAAAGGGAACTGACGAAAAAANTCTCAAGGTCAGCATATGAATGTGGGTGACTGGAAAACTTCCTTTTTTACCGTATCTTGCAATAATTGGTCCTGCAACGCTCTTTGTAGCATTAGAACAGCATTTAGCACATCGTCGAATAATCTGGTTAGAATCGTACTCAACCTACTCACCGTAATTTTCTCTTTGTCTCGTTTTTATATGTTTTCTTTCGCTTTCAATGTTCCGTATGTTCTTGCTCTTGCCCTGTTGTAGCATACGCTTTTTGTTATTGTAAACCCACTAATGTCACACAACGCGCTCTGTCACATGTCACACACCAAACAAGACCACTCGTCACACGCTTCGCGTCTTGACTGCGACCATCATCATCAAAGCCTTAAACCCCTTCAACTTGGCTAGCAATGTCTCATCAACTGACGGCTGGTATTTGCGCGCGTCTCCAGAACCCGTCACCGGGCGACGAAGATCTCTTCAACCAACCGTGCACCCTTCAACTTCTTTCTGTGAAGAAAGTCACTATCGGCTCGGCGAGCGCACCCACGACGACGACGAATGAAAGATACCGTGTCATTATCTCTGACGGCACCCACTACGTCCAGGCCATGCTGGCAACCCAACTCAACAATCTTGTACTGGATGGAGTCATTGGCAAAAACACCATTGTCATCCTGGACAAGATGACTTCGAACTGCGTCCAAGGGAAACGGTACGCGTGCCTTCTTCGTGCTGAACTCCATTTCTGACCTCGATACTCAGCCTCATTATTGTGCTTGCGCTTCGAGTGATTGCCAAAGACACACCCAAAATAGGAGAGCCTAAAGCACTTGAACCTTCGGGCAACGGCGCCCCCAGCTCTGCCGCTGCTCCAAAGGCTTCGTCTCCGATGCCTGCGCGACCCCTTCAACCTAGCAATCAATCCCTTCCGCAACCAACTGCGCAATCCGTCCCCTCCAAGGGAGGTCGATTCGGTTCCATATATCCTATAGAAGGCCTCAGTCCGTACCAGAATAATTGGACTATCAAAGCTCGAGTGCTCCAGAAATCCGATATCAAGAAGTGGTCCAACGCACGAGGCGAAGGCAAACTGTTCAATGTGACGCTGATGGATGACTCAGCCGAAATCAAAGCTACGGCTTTCAATGCCGTGGCAGACGAGCTTTACTCCAAGCTGGAAGAAGGGAAGGTCTATTACATCTCCAAAGCACGCGTCAACCTGGCAAAAAAGAAGTTCTCCAACCTGGCCAATGACTACGAGCTAAGTCTCGAGAAACATACTGAAATCGAAGAAGTACGCACCCAGACTTTGTCGTCACGTCTCTGTTCCTCATATACTCCTTTTCAGTGCCACGAAACAACCAATTTGCCTACCATCAAATACAACTTTGTGCCACTCTCCGGCCTTGAGGAGCTACCCAAGGACTCGACCTGTGGTAAGAGTTTCTCATAAGCGACCGCATCCTCCGTTCAATGTTGGCGCTCTGCAGATGTGATCGCTATTGTCAAGGAGGCTGGGCCGTTGTCTGAGATTGTCTCGAAAACTACGAATCGCAACGTTCGTTTGCATGCAATCCCCCATCATCATCATCTGTGTACTCATCTCCCTCCTCTCATCGTTAGATTCCTAAACGTGAACTTACGCTGGTGGACAAGTCGGGCTACTCGGTTCGACTCACTTTGTGGGGCAAGCAAGCCGAATCTTACAACGTTGATGATGCACCTGTCATAGCCTTCAAGGGTGTCCGAGTTGGTGACTTCGGAGGTATTTCTTTGGTTTTCAGTTACTCGAATAGGTACTGATCCAGCGTTCAGGACGATCATTGTCAATGGTTAGCTCAAGCACGATGAACATCAACCCAGACATCGAAGAGGCCTTTGCACTGAGAGGGTGGTACGACTCTTATGGAGCCGATCAAAGTTTCCAAGCCCATTCGAACGCGGTCTCCATGGGTGCTGGAGGTGGTTTCAACAAAGCCGAGATGCGTAACCTGGCGGAAGTGAAAGAATCACAACTAGGGACGGATAAGGTCGACTACTTCTCGACACGTGCCACGATCATGCACATCAAATCCGATAACATCTCGTACCCTGCCTGCCCCACACAGGATTGCAACAAGAAAGTGGTGCAGGAGGGTGATTCGTGGCGATGCGAGAAGTGTGATAAAACATTCCCTCGCCCTGAGCATCGGTAGGAACCACCCATCGTCACGAGGATCAAGGTTTTGCTAAATATGTTTTTACAGGTACATTATCTCCATGGCTGTGGCCGACTGGTCAGGACAAGCTTGGCTTCAAGGCTTTAATGACGTTGGTGTCACCATTTTTGGGATGCCCGCCAATGACCTCGTTGAAAAGAAGGTCGGTGCCTCTCTTCAGCATTCAGATTTCCCTTTCTCATCACCTCTCAAGGAACGGAGCGAGAGCGAGTATAACGCTGTCATGCAAAAGGCCACTTGTCAGACGTACAACTACGCATGTCGTGCCAAGCAAGACACTTGGAACGTATGTTTTTGCGCAACTCTGATTCCGAGGCCCTGCTGACGGATGCTTGATATGCCCAGGATACGACTCGTGTACGGTATGGGATTACGAAGATAAGCCACCTCGACTACAAAGAAGAAATAGCGTCACTTGTTGGATTGCTACGTTCTCCATGGGCCATGTAACTGTGATGAGCAATTTTTGTATCCTTTCCATTGCCTTACTATGTAGACTCGTACAAATTACGGATATATCTTGTACTATAACTCAATAATTGGGCCAGAAGTGCCCTCGCTGTGCATGCCTGAAGTAAAAGGCAAAATTATCTCCGTGAGTTGCGCCGTGTTGACGCTGCCTGGGAAAGAACACGAGACGTTTCCCTTTCTGGACGCGTCTCACATGATGCATCTCCAGTCGCGTCGGTGAAGCCTCTCACTGACCGTACCAGTGACTCTGAGCCTCCGCTTCTTTCTTCCGCTCCCTCACCATCCTTGTCCACACTCTCCGCCATGTCCACTTTGTCGCGCCCAAACCACCGCAGAACTGACACTCGAGGCAACGCGTCCGTTTCCGCCACTCCTCGAGTGCGCTCTTCGAGCCCTACTTCGACGTCCACGCCTACTGTGACCTCGGCGAACACTAAACTTAATGTAGTGACGCGCGTTGCTATCGAGGGAGTGTCGCATCCGTCCCCCAGAGAAAATGGTGCTGAAATTCGCATGTATCTTAAGGTGTGCCCTTTCTGCCTGCAATGTTTTCACGCAGCTTAAACGTCATATGTTATCATTAGATCGCTCTCCCATTAGAAAGTGTATTTCCCGGAATGTCGATACCGTTGTTTCCAGGTGAAGTCACCTTTCGGCGTCTTTGACTTTTGCTTCCGTGCTAACGAGTCGCTGGATACAGAGGACAGCGTACGAATAACTATGTCCCAAGTTCACCCACTAGATCAGAGCTCAGCTCCCTATCACTTTTCTCCCGAACATCATCCTTTATTATACAAGGCCGCAAAGGCTCTTTGCCTTCCCCAACCCTCGACGGTGCAGTACCGCTCCGTCTTTGGGTCCACGATGGATACAATTCTTTCGTCCCGGATATCGTCTTCTTCGCTTTCACAAAACGATGATATACCCCCCGCTGATCCCATTCATACCGGTCATGTCCTCGTTTCTGGGTACCAAGTCTGCTATATTCTCCCCAAAGAATTTCCTCCGGTCGAAGACTCGAGGAATCATGCAGTCAGAAACCGGACACCCTACAAAAATAGGCGATCATCTCTTGGAGAGAAGCATGTCATCCAATTTATGGCTGTTATACAAATGTATATTCCGTATATCACGTCGCCACCTAAACATCCTTACCTCGTCAGTTCCCTTAGACAACATTCTTCTGAATGTATTGACTCAACTATGTCTAGTTATCAATTCCCACTCCCCGGTGCCTTCAAAACTCCATCAAATTCCGCATCGTTTCCAACAAACCCGTCTCAACCTCTCTTGCCTCCTTGTCTTCCGTCGAAGAAGAAGACTGGGCTTTCAGCTCTGAGCCTGCGTTGATCAGAAAAGCCCCACGCTCTACTAGAACGGACGCACTCAATAATGACTTCGCCGATGATGAGTCCAGTGATTCGTCAGTCACTGACAAGATGGTTTCATCAAGTCAAGGCACCTTCCAGAGCACAGACCGAATCCGAATACGCTGGGCTAGACGATCGAAGGCCACAATTTCCGACCAGGACGGATGGAGTCGAGTAGGCGTCGGCAAGGCGCAAGGTGAGATGAGGTGCTCCGTTTTGGGTCTAAGCAGGGATCCTGCTCGGCAAGACTCGCGTCAAGGCGTCCTCATGCGAATAGAATACACTGGGACCTGCACAGGCTTGTGGTTTCCTGGTGTAGCGACGTTGGTGGGGATGGATGTCAGCCTCGTCACGAAAGATTCCGACGTGACTTGGGCCGAAGGCTACGATCAGCATTGGAATGTGAGCGGTACTCGTGGCTTTGCTGGTTCTAACATTGGCAAAACCACTACTCGATATCCTTCCGTGGATTCCGCTCGCAATTCATCAAGTACAGACGTCAGTCCTACTGCCTCGCTCTCCCGAAGAGGTTCTGTGAGCTCACTTCTACGCGCCCCTCTGCCTACTCAACGTATGCCCGATTATTCCTTCGAAGGCTCCACGGCCTTGACGCCATCAACGACACTATCATCGATCGGTTCCCTCACGCCGTCCACAGGTTCAGCTCTTTACACCGACCATGAGAAGGCTCCGATGCCTCCGGGTTCCTCATTCACCATCCATATCAATATGAACGATTGTGACCCCCCAATTATCACTGATTTCTCGTTTTCCATTACCGGAGTCTGCCTCCTTACTCCTAGGCATTCATATACCCCCAAGGACCCTCATGATCCTTCATCGTCAAACGCCGAGATCGATTCGGGCAATTTGCCAGATCCTGTCATTGTTCTCCCAAACTTTGCGATTCTTGCTGCGCATTCGGAAACTACCTCGACGGTGGTTGAAAATAGCATCGAGCTTGATGGTTTCAAACTTTGTGTCTATCATCCACTGGGGGATATATCTAAAGACGCCCAGGCTCTGAAAACGGTCTTGCAGAAGGGAAACTCTGCGACGTGCGCCGCTGACGGAGGTAGGATCGCAGTACGCTCAGTCACTCGGCCAATTCCCAACGCGTCCGCCAACACTCGGGGTAGCCGCAGGGCTGGGTTAAATGGCCTGAAGGCTCCTCAGTCCGAATTGAATGGATCCATGAGCTTGACGCCCCCTACACTGAAAGTGTCACAGCGTGGACGCGATGGCCCCCTTCTGATTCCGTCTGTGATGGCTACTGTTACACCATTGCAGCTAGATCCAGCAAATAAATTGGACGCTTATGCCGTCCGAGTCACCCTTCCTGTGCCTGTCGACCCCGGCAGCGAATTTCTCGAATTCGGCGTGGCTCAGCTTGGGATCAATTCAGGTCGCTCTACAGAGACCTCTCAGCCTCTCCCGATCGATATCGCAGGAGTTAGCATTGATGGCATTCCGATCCGTTGCGAAGTCACCGTACCGAAACGAGAAAAGGTCTCAGAGATACAGCCCGACAACTTGGATGGACAGCTATGGTGGAGCTGGGTCATTGTGCATACACCTGGCTCTTACGGGGGAACGCTGATTGTGGATTATCTCGTCAAGGAGCCGCACAATCCCGCGAATTTAGCAAAGAGCAGATGGAGATCCAATAACACTGTGTCCACCGAAGTGTTTTTGCCTGTCTTCGTCCATCCTGTAGGGCGTCTAGAGGTCGTCGTTGACCATCTTCCTGGTGAGTTGGAACCCTTACCAGTTGACTTCTCTGCTCACAACCACTTGTATCAGGGTTCCGTATAACGGCATTAGAGTCGAACCTCGTTCACAAACAGAGTACGGATGATGGGAGTCAACGGCTACTCCACTTTTCGACTCACTCGACGGATCGACCGCGTCTGTCCATTCAGATGACTCCTGTATCGAGGACGCCGCCTCTCGGAGTTTCCCTCCTCTCTTCAATCCTCCGGATTCTGGGTGTTTTATTCATATTAGCCCTATCCCTAGTCACAGTGAACGGGATTGATGGCTTGAAGACTGAAATCCAGCGCGTTCATCTTTCCCTGGACACCTATTCGGTCGCGTTGAACCCTGCCTGGTKTAGTACACAAGAACCTATGACTGTCACCACAACGGTTTATGCTACCTCCGTAACCACTGTGGTGGCCACCTCTCCATGGAGGATGGTGGAACTGTCCTCCAGTGAACCGCCTTCCGTCTCCCCTACACCACCTGTTGATCGGGAAACCTCTACCAGCGTTCTGGCCAGCGCTCCGCCAACCCAAACGATGCCCATCCCTCTAGTCGAGGAGGAGGAGGGCACGCTTGGGGATGCCGACCTTGATGGCGGTGAGACATCGCTATCGACCTCCTTATCCCTCGCCTATCACAACATAATCAATTGGCCGCTCTCGCTCACGCATGTTGACTCGGACGTTGCGATTGAAAAAGTTCTCAAAACTGTTGATGTGATTTGGCAGGTGCTCCGGAAAATATATCATTATCCTCTTGATCCGCCTTAACTCTATGCTTTGTGTTGCTRTCTTGTATCCTGATATATTAAGTTGCATGTAGTCTGTATCWCTAGAGCAAATATGTTATGAGTTGTTTTCGSCGAATCCCCTGTGAACGCGAATAGGGAAGRATTGCTGCGTGACTTCTCACTCTCACTCAYCCACACCATGCCCGTCCCAACCATCGAGGATATCGAGGAATACCTCGAATCCTTGGAAGAATTTGTGTTCTCATCCTTGTCGATATCAGAGGTGCCGAGCTTACGCGAAGCGGTGAATCGTCTRTGGCTTGATATATCCAGATATGGACCAAACATACCAACGCTTCCCCAAGGCCTCCCAAGCCTTGGTGACTTCCAACTTCCTCCTCCACCGCCTCCTCCACCGCCGCCGCCAGTGCMACGATCACTACTCKCCCAGTCTCTCACTTGGGCTGAGAACCATCCATGGAAAGCATCAACCATAGCAACCGGAGTCGTAGGTGCCGGGTTGCTGGTCTATTACGGGGCTGCATACAGGCGAGTTAGCCATTCCAGGCGACGGCTCAAGACGGCGTCAAGCGAAAGGCGCGAAGTCGTCGGTGCGTTGATGGATTNTTTCTGCGAGACATCGAACCCATCGAACTCATCGCCCCGCATAGTCGTCCTCGGCGGAGACACACCCCTTGGCTTACCACTGATCAGAGAGTTGGAAAGCAAGGGATACATTGTCATTGTCAGTGTTGCTTCTGCTGAGGCAGTGGACGATATCGAATCTCAGGGTAACGGTTTCGTTCGGGCGTTGGTACTCGACCCGTATGAGGTATGCTTATTTCGGCTTACTATGGACCCAAACGCCTCGACTGATCTCACCGTGACCAGCCYRATACCATACCSGTCTTTCTTCGCTCTTTGACATCGACRCTYTCGCGCCGCTTCCCCATAACGGCCTCTGGTGACCTCTACGCACCTGCCTCATCRCTCCCACATRTTTGCTCCATCGTCTCTCTTCTCAGCTTGCTCGCTCCTGGGTTTTCTGCGCCTTTTGAACGTATATCATTGCAATCCGATTATATGGCCTACCTCAATGCGACTCACATCACGCCRCTACAAGTCACACAAAGCCTTCTCCCTRTCCTACGCACTGGGGCAGCTCGTTCGCAAGACAAAGGGAGAAAGGCYATAATATTCTGCCTCCCTGTCAYCGCTGCTCGCGTTGGTCTCCCTTTCGCRTCTATGCAGGCTATGAGTTCAGCGGCCACTCTCCGTGCCATTGAAGTTCTGCGCCGCGAAATYAATGTTGCKGCACTATCGGATAAAACAGAGACGATGAAGAATATTAATGTCACTGCTGTGGACGTTGGTGCATTCCATCTGGGGGATCCCAGTCCATCATTACCACCTCACGACGTCTATAAAGCCATGGAAGGGTGGAGTGCCACTGAGAAAATGGTTTACGGCCCCGCTTTCGCGTCCATTCTTCACGAAGTTCCTGTTCAAYCCCGAACTTATTGGTCTGCATTCTCCAGCCTCCTCYACAATCAAGCACCCTTCCAACTCAGAAGACCTGGAGCCGACGTAGAAACGTTTGTCTCCGTAATAGCAAACATYATCAGCGACGGCAAACTCGGTATACATGCTTTTGGRTTTGGYCCATGGCTTCGTCGTTCGTATAAYCGATTAGCAAGGAAGAGAGTGACCGTTGGTGCTGGTGGTAAGTCTCTCATTCTTTCTGTGCGAATGARAAGCGTAGTTCTGACCTTTAAAATAGCTTTCACTTACAAGATCGCTTCGTACCTACCGACAACCATCCTGGATGCACTCCTGATGATTCCCCACCTACTCATCTCTGTTCGCAACTCACTTCTACCGACTCAACCTCACGTCCTCCCCTCACATCAACCTTTACCAAAGGTGCACCCAGTCGAGCATACTTCCGTGAACGATGAGGTCGAGGCTGAAGATAGCCTTGACGAGTCCTCCGACGAACCTTCCGATGCTGACATCGAAAGCTCTGGAGGGACTACTTCGGAGAGTTGGATCAGTCTAGATTCGTCCTCAGCTCGATAGTASAMMAYCWWSTNNTTCNCNAGSTMCGCGCTAGKATANTTCCGAATGATGTANATTTGGGCCTCAGAAAATATATCCCGTAAATATCGAGCGGTTGTGCCTTTGACCTCCCACCCTGAACATCGCAGGGAGGAATTGCGAAATATCCGAGGACATCCCTGGGATATCCAAGGTTGGTGCAGCCGGAGGACGGTGAGATGTTCAGAGTTCTCAGTGCGGATCAGGAAGAAACAATCCTGAAAGGTTTCAATCCACCCCCATACACGAAACAAGTACTTTGGGTGCACCAAAGGAGGAGAGAGCGCGAAGTCAACGCAATGGACGTTGTTAAGGGGTCAGCCAGCAGCCCCTAGCTATCCACGTGATGCATGAGTAAAATGGTTCGACAGTCTTTTTTTCCAAGTTCAACTCAAGTTCCTCCTTCCTCCGACATCTGCACGTTCGCACAACTTCGGAGTCCCACCAAGTTCCTCTCAGTGGTCGCTGAGGCATCGGATTCAAGACCAAGCTTCGCCATCGTCCCTTGAATCCGAAGTTGTCACTGTACAACCTCCCTACTCCCCATCCTTTCTTTTCCCAACCAGTCAACGTTCCAAGGCTCGGAGTCACTTGGGGGTTACATTCAAACCCTCAACGGCCTCAACACGACAGCGCTCAAACATTCACGGCCAACGCTCCAACATCCTTCTGGTGAGTCTTTCATACCAGTCCATCTTCCGACTGAGCTGAACTCTCCACACGTCCGCTTTACGCTGGACTCATTCACCATGTGAGTTTTCCATTCATTCCGACTGCTCCCCTTCTCTAACTCGTCCTTCTCCGCTGCAGTCCAAACTCAAGTTGATAGGTCCCCGCAATTTTGGTACGCCAGCCTAACCCTCTTTGACCACCCCAACGTAGCTCGTCACGCTCTTACATCTCACCTATCCCTCATAACCCCCATTTGCGCGAGTTCCAGTATTGATGGACTTACTGTAGGCTTGTATATGAGTTTTTCGACGTGTAGCCATCCTTATGTAAACCTGTATTTTTGTATTGTGAATAAATGACAGTTTTCATTCTATTTTTATCGGAACCCATCCTGTGATGTGAACATCATGGCAACCTCGATAAACCCATTGTGTAATGCCTACCCGACCTCAGTAAGACCTTTGCCCGCTGTCCGTGCAATGAACTGTAGGATATCCCCAGGATATACGCTGGCGACCTCCGGAGGATCGACCAGATCCGAAAAGATGATCGCTGGGATATTGGTCCAAGGTCCTCAGCCACTGGCGGTGTAAGCAAGTCCGTGCAGGACTTGCCCATCTCCCCTGAACGGAGTTGATTCTCCTGAGTCACATGCCTAGGTGACCGTTTGACGTGTCTGCCACGAAACAATTCACCCTTTGCGCCTTCAAACGACCTACACGTAGATGCCCAACGTTACAAAAGCCCTCTCATAATTCTCTTTCCTACTCTCTGCAATGCATCTCTGGGCCTTTCTCTCTTTTCTTTCCCTCCTCCCAACATCAATATTCGCCTCCGTTTTGGCAATAGACTATGGCTCCGACTGGATTAAGGCTTCTCTCATGAAGCCTGGAGTACCGTTTGACGTGCTACTGAACAAGGACTCGAAACGAAAAATACAGTCTACAGTAGCATGGAAAAACGGCGACCGGTTATTTGGGGGCGACGCGTTCAACATGGTATGATATTTCTGCTTGCGAACAGCACCGTTTCTCACCATACTTTGCTAGGCTTCCCGTTTTCCGAAAGACTCGTTTTCCTCTCTCAAATTTCTCCAAGCTGCACCATTCGAATCATCAATAGTAGACTACTATGCCACCATTTCAACGGCAGAGCTCATCGAAACCACCCGCAAGACCGTTGGTATCAAGCGATCGGACGGCTCGGAATGGAGTGTCGAAGAACTCATTGCCATGCAGTTATCATACATCAAGTCTCTCGCAGAGTCGGTCGCAAACGAGAAAGTCTACGATGTCATCGTCACCGTCCCACCTTTCTACTCTCAATTCGAACGGGACGCCGTGGCAGATGCCATAGAAATTGCTGGTCTCCGTACCCTCGCTTTGATTAACGACGGGACGGCTGTCGCAGTCAACTACGCCATGACACGCACCTTCGCGAAACCAGAAACCCATATTGTCTTCGACGCTGGCGCATCTGCTATTCGAGCAACTGTGGTCACTTTCAACACCGGAACGGACTCCTCGAAAACTACTTCGATCACTGTTGGCGGCGTTGGATATGATCGTATCACTGGCGGCACGGAGTTGGATAGAAGGCTTAGGGAGATCCTCATCGGCGCCTTCAACAACAAGCATAAACGTGACATCCGCTCTGACAAGAGGGGCATGGCGAAGTTGTGGAAGGAGGCAGGAAGGGTCAAGGCAATTTTGAGTGCTAATACCGAGGCTACGGCCACTGTGGAGAGCGCTGCTTTCGATTTGGATTTCAGGACGAAAGTTACAAGAGCCGAGTTTGMAGTTTGACCCTCTCCTACTTCTCCTTCCATTCCTCCAAAACGACATTCCACATCGTCAACACAGCCATCACCCTCTTCCAAAGCTTGAAATCCCTATCCGTGGGGACGTCCGTATGACTAGAAGGTAATATCTTCAGGTTTCAGAGGATCTTCGACGTGTGGAGCACTAGCCTATAAGAGCGAGGACGTCAGTAAGGGAAGGAACTCTAGATTGAACAGAGGAAACACGTACCTTACGTTTGGGAGCGCAATCGTGCTCAAGGAACTTATCATCCCACCCGTGCCAGCATGCCCCAGTGCTGCCCATTGAACCTTCAACTTCGCACCTAGCCCCACCTCCGCTTGCACCGGCAGGTCCGTACACGACATACTTCCCGTCTCAACCTCCATCAAAGATCCCAGCCGTGATTTGAAGCTGTGCCCCCCGATGTAGGTTTTCCATCTCTCGGTGCGTGTTGTCAAAGTGCAACTGGAGCTCTGATAGCGCGCTGAGGATGTGCAAGCACTTGCCAGCCGCGATGCCCTCCCCGTGGGGCCTGATCCCGTTAACGTCGGCGCGAGTCCACCTCTCCCCTTCGCGGCAGTGTCACGTCGTTTGAAAGCATCTTGAGTACCCGCGTAAGCGGATAGTTCATCTAGTCGGCGGTGTCCTTTTGCGAAGAGACATCAAGGAGGAGCTGAATCGGTTGGTCGTCCTCACAAATCAACCCGTCCCCATCGAAGAACGACCTTCCATTTCTTTACCAGCGCCTTTGCCCGCTTGAGAAACCTGAATTTCACATCCGGGCTATCCTTTGGAACGTCCATATGATCGAGGGCGGATATCTTCTTCGTGGCTCGGAGGATCGATATGTCATGCGCCCATCGGTATCGCCATGGGCTTCGACGATGTTGAAGAGCTGGTTGTGATCGAGCATCACCTGGAAAAATCATTAAAGTAAGTCGAGGGAAGGAGGAGAACGACCGGCCCTCATCCACCACGCGGTCTCCTCTTCTCTCATCCTTCTCGCCTGCGTTTTCGCTTTCGAGCTTTTGAGCTTCTTCAGCTGTTGCAACTGGAGCGAGGTCCTGAAAGCTTTGACGGCGCTCATTGTCCCTTCGTGACCCAACCGCGCAAACACAATGTGCGAGTTCGTCATGCCGCTTGGCGGCGGCGAGCAGCGCATGAACGGCTGGTTGTCCTCTGCGGCGTCTTTGCGAGAGTAGACATCATGTAGATGCCATATGCCATAGAGCGAGCTTCAAGGATGTGAAGTGGCTGTGGACTGAGGATAGCCAAGCATGGACATGGTATCGCACACATCCAGGGTTCCGGCAATTTAGGACGCCTGTAGGTGGACGAAACGAGCATTCAGCTGAACTAAAAGAGCGGCGATGAGTTTTCCGTACTAGAGAGCATCTTCCTCTCCAGATTCTTCATCCTAATCAATCTCCCGCACCCTTCCCTCTCTTTTCCTCGACATCATCCCCGAGCCGAGTCCTCTCCAGCCTCAAAACTACGGGTCCAAGGGTCGACAATGATATCCATCGGCAAGGACGGAATCGGTGGTCCAAGTGGCGTTTTGAGTAGCTTTCAATCCATGGGTGCGTCATTAAAGGTCCCACTAAGGCTGAAGCCGTGGCGCGAATTCCTGGATGCTTTAACAGGGAGAGTTCCCGAACGCGTCATGATCGTCGTCGACGCGTTCCATATCCTCTCAGAGTGAGGGGTAATTCGAGGGTGAGGCCTGAGGTATCATCGATGCATCAGCAGCATCTAACGCGTCTGATTTGCGCAAGGGTAGGTAGGGAAAGTAGGCCAGCCGTCGACCAAAGGATATGATAGCGGTCAAAAGGAAACTAAAGTCTGACTTATCCTGATCGTCAAGGAAAGCGATTCTCACAGTCAGAAAGGCACATGTTCCCACGGTCAGAATGCTATGTACAAGTTCAGTAAATAATTGTTTAACGTTCTTGACCTGTTGACCACCTCTCGAATTCAAGAAAAGCGCGGTGGGAGAGATCGCTTCACGATAGACTTCGCACTTCAGAAATAGGTGCCTATGAGCCTGCGGACGTTTGCGCACTGGAGCGCCAAAACAGCTCTCTGATTGAACCACCATTGGCATGATGGTACGCAGAGTGGACTGAAGTCTGACCCACGTGTTGTCGAACTCATTCGCGTTGCAGAGGATTACAACCGACTTTGACGAGCAGAATTCCATTGACATGGAAATTGAAGCCCACGAGAGAGCCATTATCGCTCTCAAAACCCGACGGAACACCCATGCTGCGATATCAAAATTACCCGGCGAAATCCTTCTTATGATCCTTTTCCTGGCAAAGCTTGAGGATCACGGGCCAACAAACAAGATCTTGGGGCGGTACCTACCGGTGCACCCAAAGCGAGGGAAGACTCAACGGTTCGGTAGTGTCAGATACTACCAGGAACGGTAAAACAGGAACGAACCTGGGAGATTAGAGTACCACCCACTTCCAAGTTTCGCCAACAGGGAAATCCGCAGCGACGTTTTATAGAGCCATTTTTCATCGGGCATAGATTACCTACCAGGCTAGGCCCTTCAGAGAGTACCTGCTACTGCGTAGATACCTCCGTCCTTGTAGAGCGCGCTGTAAACCACACCCCTCGGAACGACGGAACGAAAACAGGGTCCGTCACCAGCGTCAGCGTCAGAGCGAGCTCTTGGTAGCCATTGCACCGTTCAATGGACTGGATCGCGTAGTAGACGGTTATGGGGACCTTGGCCGATCCGTTTTTCTTAGAGGACTCGATCCCATAGAATATGTTATGGTAAGGATGGATTTCGCCGGTAGAACATGGTAAATTCAATTCTCGCACGGCGCTGGGGGTGGTGGCTAGATCATCACGGTACCATGGTGGTCTGTGGCGTACCCGAGGCGAGGAAACTGGTGCATGGGAATGTTCAATGAAGCATAGAAAATGAAACCGGACACGTAAGGAAAGAAGGGTCAAATTTTTGGCATGATTGACTGAAAAGGTCGAGCCAACGCACCATCGATGGCATTTAGTATCCCTTGGACTGGAGTAAGCGGTTGGAATTTGGAAAGTCGATCGGTCATGGACTGACAGAACATGGATATGACGAAAGCCATGACGTTCATCCAACGAAATAAAGTAAGAAAAAGGATAAGTCAAAACGAGTGACAGCGTACGAGTCCAACAGACTTAGCTAACCACCTTGCAACTGCTAACTCGACCAAAGTATCAAGATCATCGGCACCAAAAACTGTTTCGACACCTATGAACTGCACGGCTTCTTAGCATTTACATCAGCATGAATCAATCAGCCAAAACGGGAACCGCAAACTCAACGAAGTACCTGAATCCCCGGCTTCGAACTCCGTCCGTCCGAGTGTGTTCTGCCTCCTGACTTCTTGGAATGAGTCGCAAGGATATAAGTAGCTAAGAAAACCAACCACGGGTGTACGCCGCGGTCGAAGCTAGGAGTAACCAGAGTATGTTTGATATCAGTTCCCGAGAAAGCTACCGTTATTACCTGGTTCATTCACCCACAATACCCGTTCTTCCCATTCATACATATCGACCAAGTCCTAACAGGAAGTATAAGCAACAAGTCCTTCCACATGGTTATGAAACATGTCAAGATCCGTCGTAGCGCGGTAGAGACTTGCCAGTTCGGTCATTTTGGCCCGAAAGAGGTAATGATGAAGAGAGCTAGACATTGCGAGGCACTATATCGAGGAGGGAGGGGAGGAACATCGCAGACTCGGAATCGGAAATGAAGGAAACTAACGTAGACTTACCGTCCTGAGGAAGACAAACACAGAAGTTTCGACTAAAATGGAACAAACAAGTCCTAACCTCCATGATAGCGCATGGGACAACCGCGGCGTTTCATGACCGTGCTCGATTCAAGGGGGCGGGGAGTATGAGAGACGATCGATGTCACGCTGTGTAGAACAACAGAAGACAGAATTGCGGAGCGGATCGAGCTTCATGAAAAGGTTAACGTATGATGCAGAAAAAAGAGAAGTCATTTGTACCTTTTCTGAGTTGTTCGCTAACCCCTCGTAGGTACGTGTTTGAACTTGGGCCGCGGCTATCAAGTAGAGTATAGCATCCTAAAAAGGGAGTTAGCATGTTGTCTTATCAATCATTGTGGAACGCGAGTACAAGAATGGAAAGACACCTACCGGAAGCGTTGATGGCATGATTGAGTATCTGAGTATCAAGGAGACTCGAAGTTGGCGTAGATTCGAAACGCGACGATTTGACCTTCAGCTAGCTAACCACCGTGGGGATTCCAGGAGTGTTGACCCGGTGCCCACAAGTCAGTTGACGTGTTGACGTATGGTAACCTGCGGGAGCAGAGCATACCAGTCAGTTTGGGGTAAACTTCACCGTGAAATGTCAAAGAAGGTCGTTACTAACCTTCATCGAACATATCCCGGGTAATAGAATCCCGGGGCTCGAGTTCTTCCGACGCGACACACATATCATCTTCTCGAAAAGTTCCCCCTGAGTTCTAGGTGACGGTGACGGTTGTGCATCAAAAAGTTGGGGTGACCACTAACGCGTGCGCAATTTCAGCCTTGGGATTCTGAATCCTAGGAGTCGAACCGTAGATGCAGAAGTGCATCACGCGAAGCCTGAGATATCAGACACAACCACCGACTTGACGACGATATTCCCGACCTTGGACAGAGTCGCTGTTCGTGCGCGTCGCCATCCAGGCTAGTCCATACGGCCGTTGAATATGATGTGGACTATTTTGAAGACCTCCCGTAGTGACACGAAGTAGCGGTTGTTGGGCGGGAGATTATGAGATCGGAAATGTCATCGAATAAATCATATATCATCTTCTCATGTTACGGAACACTGACAAGTAGAGTCGAGAAAAGAGAGATCAGCGACGCTGGGGCTATAGACGTAAGGAGAATGGAAGGTCAAACATACCTACCAGAGTAAAAACCAATGGACGAGGACCTGATGGGCAACGTCAACGCCAAAAACAAACCACGAACACGAACACGAAAAGAAAGAAACCAACCGGTCCGTAGCTACAAACCAAGAATAACCCACATACATAAAACATCCGAGTTCATCGCTTCTCCATCCTTCACCCATGTCACTTCGCACTTCCAACTTCCTTTGACAATGAAAGAACAAAAGGTGAGAAACTTGCGCTTTGAGTCTAGGTCCCAGGACGCTCATGCCGTCAGGCATCAAGCACTATGGACCTGATATGTCGGATCAAGCGTCATGGACCTGGTATGTCGGTTTCCCGACTATACCCAGCGGGGATAAGTACTAGGCGATGTTTTTAGCATTTGTTTCCACGGAACTTCCAAGAAACGAGGACGAAACATACCGTGTTTTTGGAGAGGTGCGTTATTTCATTATCACTTGATTCCTCCGCGTATTGATGCAACCTTGATGGGTACGAGTGGCTTCGGGTACTCAACCTCTTCAAACTTCGACGCCAACGCAGACACGTACGACTGGGTACTTACTCGTCTTCTTTCCGTTTTAGTCTGAAGAAACTCGAGTCATCACGCGAATCAGATAGACAACCTGCCTAAGAGTCAGACAAGTCTTATCTTTGAGATAAGTAACGCAATATTCAGCTGCCCACCGTCCACGATGCCCAGTATTCAAGTACCCATGTTTTCCTTCCTGCGGGCTGTTACGCACAAGCACCCTCATCGCAATCGACCGAACAACCTTGTGATGTTTTCAGGGATCATCGCCGATTATCCCTGATTTCCAACCGACCGTGCGTAGTAGGAAGTGGGAAGTGGGAAGTGCTAAGGGGACTTACCGTAGCGTGGATAGATTGCGAACGAGTTGGATGGTCGATTATCATAGGTCGTGCGTTCAGGGATGTTATCCGTTATCCCGTTGAAACCAAGGAAATACACTTCTGTGGTGAATCAATTCACATGTTTCACCGGTTTTGGAAGACGGAGGAGAGAACAAGAACTTACTGATGCGGGACGTGAAACGACAAACGACAAGTGATAAAGGATAAACATAGCAGCGTGCCCCGCCTCCGTGAAACGCTGACTTGATGGTGGACCCTGGATGAGTGAACATACGTGGGTATGTCACAGTCCAAGTAAGTGTGGAGAGAGAGACTGACCAATGGTGAAGGTAGCGGTATGTCTTCGTGGTCGTGTCATATGATAGTCTCCGCATGCGACGTCTCCTCGGGAGTCTGGACAACACAACAACAGAGTCAGCAACGAGCACTTCCTATGTGCAACACACTGGAAAGGAGCACATGAAGGGGGCGACCACGATCGCAGATCGCTCTTCCAAGCTTCCATATCCGTAGAGGAGTATGGCCGCGTAAGGCTATTCATTTTCCGCATGTTAGAAAAACACTTCGGACGAGACAGACTCGGTGACGGCCACGGTGACCGTGCTGGTCACGAGCATCAGCGAATTCGTCAAGCACATCTCCACACGAGACGAAAGTCTAAGGGACATATATCACCGTTATCAACCACAGCCCACGATCTACGCGGGTTGAACGTTGACGTTGAACGTTGAACGTTTGAACGTTCGTTCGACTTCTTCAAGTGGCTCGACATGATTCCTGTGGAGATAGAATGTTCGTAAAAATACAAACTCATGGTCTCTCTCCGCACAAAAACACAAAACGTATGTGCGTCTGTGTGCTTAGAGCTTCCTCTAAGCATGGATAATGGGAGTCACCATTAGATTCCGTGGGCGGAACATGATAGAACCTCACCTACACATGAGGTTCGTGAAAAGATAGAAGGCGTCGAAGAGAATTTCAGTATGTTGGCACGTTGGAGGAGAATTATGATTAATCCCATGTTTGTTTAGATAATAGATCTCCTGACCGAGGAAATGTGGTTGGTGCGACGCGTGGTACGTCTGAGGTGACCCTGTCAATGTGGAAGAGAAATCAGAATGGAATTGAGATAAACAATTTGGGGAGCGGTAGCAGAGGGGTTAGCTTTGGGTTAGCTTATCCTTAGCTATCCCGTTAGCTATCGAGGATCATATGGAAGACGGTAGACGGGTGCGGATTCGTCCTATCTTGGTCACGGTTAAGTCACACAATTACCTGCCCAACTCGGCCGCGGGACCAAAATTGCCCAACGCACGATGCGTAGTTGGCTAGCAACCGAAGTAGCAATGTGTTACACAAGTCCTGGAGCTGAGAATGAAGTCCAGAATATTCGAACGTCTACACCAAATCGATCAGCGCACGCAAATGACCCGAAAAGAACCCAAAAGGCCGAGGAACAGACATACTGGACGCGTCCCAATATGATCAACTCGTACTAGCGAACACCACCAGGGAAGTAAATTTGACAAGGTCGACATGGACACGTCAAAGACGCAACGATCTTCCCCGGTGCCTGGAACCCAGAGGTGGAAGACATCGCCCCCAGCGCCCCACCTTCATGTCTTTACGCTTATCGCCGAAGTAGATCAGGCTGATGTAGTGGGTCGTAATTTCCTCTCCCTTGGCGATGGGACGAATGGCGAAGCACTGGTGGGAGACAGAGGCAGCGTCCCAGTGGACGTTAGAGTTAGGACTGCAACTGGAGAAGAGAGTCGGAGAAGTCTGCAACGGCGGGGTGTATAGACATGACAGAGAAGGATAACCAGCCCCAATAGAAAGAGAATCAAGCAAAGAGACAACGCGAATGGGAGGTAGTTTATGATATGATGTGTGTACCACACCCGGAGGATGTCATATCGATATTGGCGAACTCGGGCACGTAGTCGCGGCGATGCGGGAAGGTTGGCTGAGTATGCGTCTAACCATTGCTTCACAAGCATCCCCACTGAGGCAA